>SKCR01040431.1:0-123398 GCA_019454045.1 Zanthoxylum bungeanum
TGTGATCGTCCGATACTGGATCGATGTACGCAATACTACGGTATACTACGCTTGATATAGATCTAATATTCCAGTAAGAATATTTCTGGAGAATTGGGTAGGCATGGCGCTTTGCTAGAAGCCAACCTTGTCTTGTGAATCGGTAAGAACGTAGTACGAGGTACGTACGTGTTCGAATTATCCGACGACCATATTTACTGCCAACATATCCGGATATCTCTTGGGTCGCTTCCTGAAGATTCACCTATGATATTTGATTCGGACTTATTAATCTTGGATTAATTGCGGAGAAACTTTATCTTGGATAAAGTGCCTTATTTAGAGAGAACGATTAATTTAGAATTAATCGATAAAATTATTATATTCGATATAATAATCGAAATTCGATTTCGACGCGAAATTAAAATTAGATTTTAATTCGGGCAAACGAGTTAATTTAGAATTAATTCGTTAGCGACGTAAAATAATTTCGCTAGGCGCAATTTTTATTTAAATTCGATTTAATTAACGTCGCGACGTAAGTTCGGTATTTCGGAAATATCGAACCCGAACGCGTGAGTGCACGTGGGCCCACTTTCATTTGGAAACGTGTGGGGCCACATGACACATGTCATTATATGCATTATTTAATTGTTAATACATTGCATGGTGATAGTGTACAATACACTCAATGGTTTTGCATGGAGTTTGAGTGTTTGACACTCTAAGCCATTGCATGATTGTGTCATAAGTTTATTATTAATTTAATAAATATTATGGCATAAATATAAATTGATTTTTCGTAACAAAGATCAATACAACTCTCCTCTCTCTCTCACAATGCCGTGACTTCCATTAGGGCAAAGAAGATTTGATTTTCTTTTCTCCATTAGCTAGCACATTGAAGGATCAAAGGAGGTGATAGGGAAACCATCAAAGAGCTTGGAATACACAAAGCTTGGAGCTTCAACTCTTCTCCTCCTTGGCCGCCAACTTGAAGCTTGGAGATTCAAAGATTTTCTTCATCACTTCTCATCACAAAAGCTTTGTAAGTATGATTCCGCCATACTTCATCTTTTAATATATTCATTGTTGTATTTCATATGCTTAATCTTTCCTTGGGACATATAATAGAAACCAACACATCTTCAGACCAATTTATCTTTGAAAGGATAGGGTCAACTTGTGGTTCATAGGCTAAGAGTTGGTCAATTAGATCCGGAGCAGTTCTGGCAGTGAAGAGGAGTTCTTTCATAGGTTTTGACACGAACCCATTTCTCCGGGCATCATCAAGAAACACACAAAGAAAATCATAAAATCCATCAACGTTAAACAGCCCAATTGGTTTCTGGTGTATGTTCAGTTCGCCGAAGATAGCATTATAAAAATTTCCTCCAATGTACCCAAGCCACCTGGCAAAGCAATAAAAGCATCAGCACGGTTAATCATTTCTACCAGTCGTTCAGACATACCTGGCACAATCAGTTCCTCTCAGTTTGATGGTTCAATAAGATTTGCTTCTGCCAAGGGTTTTAGGTGTTGGTTTCTAATTAGGTCCCAAGAACATTATAAGAATGAAAAATATTGCGAATACACATCGATGAAGTTGCGGAATACTCACATCGATTGGTTGAGCGACGCGGAAGCAACAAAACTTCAAAATGCTCACTGGTTTAGGCGTGAACTGCAGTGCAGATTTTGCTCACTGTTTTGACTTCGTTTTTGGTCCTTCGTCAAGCTCCAAGCTTCGTCGAACGGTTCCTGGCTCATGGGTGAGCTTCCCTATCACCTTTGCATGTCTCGTAAGTGTGCTAGCACTTGAGATTTTGCCACAAAATCCCACTCCAAGCCTCCCTATCTCACGGCAAAACAGAAGAAGAAAGCCCACTGTTTTTGGGCGTGAATGGTGAAAGAAGGAGATAAGAGAGATTGATTTTGGTTTGGCAATTTGTGTATTAAATACACTCATTTGAATTTCACATGCATTTCATGTGAATTTTGCTTTAAAAAGTCAAACCATTTAAAGCTTCCAACCACCCACATCACTCAATCCATCAACTTGTCATGTCAATCACTCAAAGTGACTTGTGATTTGACGCTTGATGCGGACTAGCGATTTGACGCTTGATTTGACGTGCCGCACTCGAATTCGAAATGCGAATGCGCTCGCAAATAATCTCGGGCTCGAGTTCGCTAATTCTAAATTAATGAATTTTCCGTTGCGTCGTAATTAAATGATTACGCCTAGCGAAATCACTATTCATGTCGCTAACGAATTAATTCTAAATTAATTCGTTCGCCCGAATTAAAATCTAATTTTAATTCCGCGTCGAAATCCAATTTCGTATAATATATCAAATATATTATATTATCGATTAATTCCAAATTAATCGTTCTCTCTCTTTAATTGATATTTTATCCCAGATAAAATATCTCCGCAATTAATCCCAGATTAATTTTCTCTCTCATTAAATAATCCCAGATAATTTAAAGTGCGAGTTATACGTCATCGGTGAATCTTTGGGAAGCGACCCATGAGATCCCCAGATATGTTGGCAATAAATTCGGTCGTCGGACTATCCGAACACGTAAGTACCTGGTACTACGTTTATACCGAATTACAAGACAAGGTTGGCCTCTAGCAAAGCGCCATGCCTCCCCAATTCTCCGGAAACATCGTTACAGGAATAAGGATCTATATCAAGTGTAGTATACCGTAGTATTGCGTATTTCTGTCCAGCATCGGATGATCACGTGCTAGGCCTGGGGCTGGAAATGTGTCTGCCCCGTACGAAGCACATGTCGGATGTCTGGTAACTAGTCTCTATATCGGATAACTATGACCAAGTCATATTATCCCGATGGCTGCAGCACTTAAGAGAACCAGTACCATATCCTACGTGACCATCATCTCTATATGACTGGAGTGACACTTCTGTCTTGACATTACACCCAACACACTACGATTCTCGATATACCCAGAATCGGCGTACACAGAAGCCGGTTAATGTCCTGGACGAACTCAACCAAAGTATATTGATTGTCATATGCATTAGCGGTGCACGTCTCAGGTTAAGACCAAATACACCTACCCTGATTTCGGACTTCCATAGACACATATTCATACTACCAATGGAATTCCGAGGGGGTCTTATCCCGAGCGAAGCTGTTTCCCGTACCATTGGTAAAACACAATCTCCTATTACACTTGCATGAGTATCCTATACCCAAATATATGAGAACTATGTTATTGTGCTCTCACAAACACGCACAAGTGTAATACTAGTCTTTTACGTATTTATCGATGTCCAATCTCGATAATACTCTGACTAGGGATATTTAATGATTTATCCTTTGTGGACTGATACTGTCTCATATCATTCTCCGTCCAGGAACAAATCATAGGGACCTCTCATCATTTATACATCTAGGTGATCTAATCACAAATGATAAGAGTGCAATCTCCTTTGTCACATAGTTAATTTGTACAACAACACCATGATCTGTACAAATAGTGACGCTATGGGTAATAATTGTCCAACAATCTCCCACTTGGCCTATAGCCAGTCACTCTAGTGCTTGACACCCGAACTATATACGGTTGGCTCAAATTGCTGATGAAAGACTTTCGTCAGCGGATTTGCATGACTATCATCTGATGCGATTTATTCGATCATCATATCACTACGATGTATGATCCGAACGAATCAGATGAATATCGAAGTATGTATCTGGATCGTTGATGAGACCATTAATTCTTTAGCCTATGCTCAAGCCTAGCTTAGCTGCTAACAGAATTATATCTAATCTAATTAGATTTGTTATCGACCCAAATGGCTTCTATTGCTGCCTCAGCTGCATCAATAATCCACATTTGTTGTTTATTCGGTAATAGTATCTTGCTTGGAAGATTTCCAGCTCACTGTACCGTTATTCAAACTGTATAGTACCGTTTACGACTTATAGTCATTTTATCGGTTAGGAAACTTGGTACAGTGATCCCAGTCACTTCAAGTTTTCATTCTCCATAGATTAAGACAACATCCTTAGTTCTCTAAGATACTAACGAATGTTCTTAACATCAATCCAGTGACTATCACTTGGATTGACCTGTTTGTGACTTCATATGCTCAAAGCGTATGAGACACCAGGTAGCGTACATTTTTCAATGTACGATTCCACTAATAGTTTTCGAAAGCCGAGCTTTCACCAATTGTTTTTGGGAATATCATTTCCAAGAAATGACATATTATCATTATTTTATTGGACAGTCACTGTCAGTGCGCTCCCATTAACCTCTTTATATACACAAGAATCATATTCCGTTTTGAATCAAATCATACACCATTATGATTACATCAAAACGGTAATTTCAAGAACTTATGCTTGCTTCAATCCAAACATGGATCGAATAACTTGCAAACTTTGTTTGCTAGTTTTGGTACGACAAAACCGTCAGGATGTTGAAAACATCCTCCAAAAGGTTTCCTTTTCAGGAAAACGATTTTCCCGTTAAGCTGTCATATTTCATCTATGAAATATGCAGCATTAGCAAGCATTATCCAAATGGATTCATCATGGCAACAGGTAAAAGGTTGAATCGAAATCAACACAATGTTGATAATGATACCTTTCCGCTAAAAGCCTAGCTTTATTCGTTGGTATGTTGCCTTCCATGTATGTATGTCTTCCTTGAAGACTTATAGTACCAATAGGCATAATGCCTTGCGGTACATCAACTAGTGTCCAAACTTGTTAATATACATTGAATCCATTTCGGATATCATGACACTTTGTCATAATTAGGGAGTCGATACCTTGTATCACTTCCTCATACGTAGTCAGTTGGTATACCTCAAAAGATAGACATCTTTACGAGGTGAGATCAGAAACCCATACCCCAGGTTGTTTTCTAACTCTCTCCGACATACGTGGTTCTTGTGTATTCGAATATTATTGGAATAGTTTCATCCTTGATGAACCATTTATGTTCCATTAAGATTCAGTGCCTTGAACAGTATTACTCTGATTTTCATCGAGTTTTACTATCCTCCCACTTACCACTGCATATCGGTATTCCTCTTAGGAAAACCGCATGGCGAGCAACAATTACATTATTCTCTTAGTGAGATGTATAAGTACAATACTTATGGTATCCCTAGGATCACCTTACAATTGGCACTTGTCTAATTTGGGTTTTAGTTTGGTATCATCCAAACATATGCCTAGCATACCCAAATTATCAGGAATGTGAAACCCAGTTTCTTTCCGTTCATATCTAATATGAAATATGTCAAACAGATTTTAATGGAACCTTATTCTAAATAAGTTCTGCACTGTTAATGCTTATCTGTTGAAGGAAATGATAGCTCAGAGCGACTCATGATTAACCTTATCATGTCCAACAAGATTCAGTTACTCTGTTCGGACACACCATCAGAATGACGTGTTTCGGGAGGAGTCCTCATTTGAAAGAATGTTATACTCTTTCAAGTATATAAGAAACTTATTGCTTAAGTATTTTCCATGACGGTCTTACCGTGACGGTATAATACTACTATAGCCGATCTGTTTGTTTATTTCGTGTCGAAACTTTAAAAGTTTCCGATTTGTTTTCTTCAAAAGAAACACATAACCATAACGCGATGCCACATCCGTATAGGTCACGAAATATTCATTTCCACATCTAGCCTAGCTAGACTTGGGCCCACTTGCTTCACTATGAACTAGGGCTAACAGATATGTGGCATTAACATTTTTACCAAGTAAATGTCTTTTAGGCACTTTGCACAATAAACTAGATTCGTAGACTTTATTTGATTGAATCAAATCAGTCCTGGTACCCGCTCTTCAAAAGTACGGATATACGATTCCTGTTTAATGTGTCCCAGACAACATTGCCATAATTAGTTTCTTTTGATCGAATCAGTTAAGCTATTTATTTGTCATAATATATATTTGAGATTTATTTATATTCAAAATATAAATTTTGTTATTTACATCTAATGTGTTTATCTCAATATTATCCTTATATAATAAAACACTTTAGTGTTCTAGAATATAAAGGTTCACCCGCAGCGGGTCAAACACTGATATAGAGATAATGTATCTAGTCAAACTAGTTACATTATAACAGCTTCCAAATTTATGTACGCACCCAAAGGTAGTTCCTAAACTTAGGTTTCTGCGGTTAAAACATCGATTTTCGTCCCATTTCCTAATCGCAGATAAAATCTCAGTTGAAGTCAGTATCCTGTTCAAAACAGATTCTGAACATCAATATATATTTATGTACCACACTAAGTATTTAAAATCCAATTTTAATACTAGTAGTGAACATAATGTTGACAAAAATATTTGAAGTCAGAGCCTTGCTCGTTCTTCAATTCCTTCATGTTTGCTTTGTTCAAACGGCAGTCACGCTTCGCGATCCCGTTTACCATATTTAGAGCAGACATTTTAGGATATGTCCTTTATCTTCCCAGAAGACTATAATGATTTTGCCTTTGCCAGTTTCAACACTCCAGAAGCCTTTGGCCAAGCCTTGGCCTTCTAGAATATCGAAGTAAGGTGCGCCTCGTGCTACTTGCCTTATTGCAAAGTTTTGACTTTATCTCCTTGAGAATAGTCATTAACTCTCCAAGAGTTTATTATTGCATTATTAGTACTTCTAAAATCTAATTATAGATTTATGAAGATCCTTCAATTTCTTTATCATACTTTAAGGATCTAATCCTTAGTTCTGATTCAGAAATTAAGGAATCTACTGCGATAAGTATAATGGATTAAGCACTTAAGTTATCATTACAAAATCTTCCAAAGATTATGCTCTGCTATTTGCTTAAGTCCGGGCTTAGGCATAATATATTATTTTATCAAATAAAATAACTTATTATTTTCCAGGACCATCCTGAAATTTTATTCCCAATTTGAAAATTAAATCATTTAAAACATTTCCCAAGGATTATGAATTAAACGTCAATCTTTCAATTTAATCTTGATTCTAATAGTCCAACTATTTAATCAATGATTCAGGTACTATTTATTATAACAACATTTAAATATTAGTCCAACTAACATTTAATTTATAACGACGAATGATATTTGTTTGAGAGGGTATGACGAGTAATCGAACGAATATTGCAAATTCAATTCTTGCCTCCCACTATTTTTTGGCGAGCCTCTAACCCTCTGTCGAGTACTCCGGAAACCGCGTTTCCTAGTGGGCTAGGATCTCGTTAAATATCACACAATCTTGACTTTGGCCAACAAATTGTATGATAATTAACTAGGTAGATCTCTAAGATCGATTGGATTTAATCCAATTCCTAGATCCGGTAGGGGGACATCCAAGTCCGAAACATATATCTTATATATGCCAATACATCCAATGTATTACCTAACCTTTTTCCTCTGAATCAACTAAGCCTTGGCTTTGGCACAACAAACTTAGTGATCCCAGTCAAGCGCGACCCATTGACCATGGAAAGATTCGTAATCAATGTCGATGGACAAGAAGTGGTATTGACTTTGGCCAACAAACCATGACTTGGACATGACACTGACATGTAACAAAGCCTTCGTGATTCAAACACATCTTCGACAGACAAAGGCATTGACTTTGGCCAACAAACCAATGTCGTCTCGGATCTTGAGTGAGAATCACTCAATGGAAGGAAAAACACTTAATATTGAACGAGGGTTTTTCGCGTGCAAATTGGCAACCAATTTATTATCTTTGTTAAGGTCTTATCATCATACACCCTTAAACATGCATTCTAAACACATAATAATCGCGTATAAATAAATAATAATTATATTCGGATGGATACTTTACATTGATCCTAGATCAAATCACTCTCTTTCTCTCTCCCGCTAGCACACGTATTACTTCTACCCGTTACACTACACTTCTAAAGAAACCTCACTTACATTGAGGGGAATAGGTGAGAAGAGAATACAAAGAAATGAGAGGTAATAAGGCTGGACACGCAGGTCCAATTAATAAATCAAATTTATTACAATTTCCAAAATTACCCCACCCATCTAATATCCATCCGATATACATTATTCATGCATCGCAATCATGTATTCACACAAGCATGTTATCAATCAATCTAATCAAATTAATTAATCTGATAATTAGTGATCATCCAATGTTCAAACAACGTTTTGATTTTGTGCGAGTTAAACTCGTCTTTGAGAGTAAGTACTCAAAGTATGAATTCTCAAATTAAATTAAACTACATCATTAAATCCAATTTAATATGCATTCAATTCTAATTCGTTATTTATTTTCAAATTAAATACTACACTTATTAATGAACTTTTACGACTTAAATTTCAAATTTAATCGCAACGGGTTTCAAAACCTGTTTAACGTCCAACGTCAATTTAATTAAAGTCCAATGGGATTTTAATTGATTTCTTAAGGCGTGGACTTTTGGTCAACTCGGGTCAAACTGAAAACCAAAGTCCAATCCGGGAGTTACCCCATAAGCCCATAAATCAATTTTGGCCCATTAGGCCCAATTAAACTTTAAAGGTTCATTAGTCGCATTTGGGCTTTATGGTGGCGGTTTTGGGCCCAATTGGATCCAATCCAATTTGCCTAAACCCAACTTTGTACAACAAAGCCCATTAACCCCAATTACAACATTAAAGCCCAATTTCACAAAATAGGCCCAAATAATTAAATTTCAAAAATCCAATTTCCCAATTTAATTACCAAAGTGTAATACACAACCAATACCCAATAACATTTCTAAAACATTAATAACATAACTAATCATGCTTAATTACATCAATTAGTGTCCAACACAAATTAATCAAAAATCAAACCCAATCATGCTTCCAAAGTCTCGGCCAATGAGGGATAATTTTGTCCGATTCGGTTTCAATCCAATTAAACTCACAATCGACATTAAATCATCATCCTAATTGATTCTAACTCATCCAATGAATTACAAATCAAAAATCCAAGACTAAATAGGGCATATAGTATTCGGCCAACATAAGGAATTTGGGGATTTTTGTTCAATTCAAAATTCAATCCAATTAATTTCAAATTAACATTATCCATCATGATTCCAACTCATCCAATGAATCAAAATCCAAAAATTCCTTGATTCCACATGAACCCTAAATTTCGGCCAACACTCCAATTTTGGGGAAAATTGTTCCAAACTAATTTTCAACAAATTGATCCAATCAATCCTCAATTAAACATGTTATAAGCATACTCAAACATCCAATTCATTCAAATCATGCTCAAAACAAGTTTACCCAATTTTAAGCCCTAAACTTTTTCATGCTTTCAAAGCTCAAGACACCATTGTTGGTTTCTAATTAGGTCCCAAGATCATTATAAGCATGAAAAATATTGCGAATACATATCGACGAAGTTGCGGAATACTCACATCGATCGGTTGAGCGATGCGGAAGCAACAAAACTTCAAAATGCTCACTGGTTTAGGCGTGAACTGCAGTGCAGATTTTTCTCACTGTTTTGACTTCGTTTTTGGTCCTTCGTCAAGCTCCAAGCTTCGTCGAACGGTTCTCGGCTCATGGGTGAGCTTCCCTATCACCTTCGCATGTCTCGTAAGTGTGCTAGCACTTGAGATTTTGCCACAAAATCCCACTCCAAGCCTCCCTATCTCACGGTAAAACAGAAGAAGAAAGCCCACTGTTTTTGGGCGTGAATGGTGAAAGAAGGAGAGAAGAGAGATTGATTTTGGTTTGGCAAATTTGTGTATTAAATACACTCATTTGAATTTCACATGCATTTCATGTGAATTTGGCTTTAAATGTCAAACCATTTAAAGCTTCCAACCACCCACATCACTCAATCCATCAACTTGTCATGTCACATCACTCAAAGTGACTTGTGATTTGACGCTTGATACGACTAGCGATTTGACGTTTGATTTGACGTGCCGCACTCGAATTCGAAATGCGAATGCGCTCGTAAATAATCTTGGGCTCGGGTTCGCTAATGCTAAATTAATGAATTTTCCGTTGTGTCGTAATTAAATGATTACGCCTAGCGAAATCACTATTCATGTCGCTAACGAATTAATTCTAAATTAATTTGTTCGCCCGAATTAAAATCTAATTTTAATTCTACGTCGAAATCCAATTTCGTATAATATATCAAACATATTATATTATCGATTAATTCCAAATTAATCGTTCTCTCTCTTTAATTGATATTTTATCCCAGATAAAATATATCCGCAATTAATCCCAGATTAATTTTCTCTCTCATTAAATTAATCCCAGATTAATTTAGAGTGCGAGTTATACGTCATCGGTGAATCTTTGGGAAGCGACTCATGAGATCCCCGGATATGTTGGCAGTAAATTCGATCGTCGGACTATCTGAACACGTAAGTACCTCGTACTACGTTTATACCGAATTACAAGACAAGGTTGGCCTCTAGCAAAGCGCCATGCCTCCCCAATTCTCCGAAAAACATCGTTACAGGAATAAGGATCTATATCAAGCGTAGTATACCGTAGTATTGCGTATTTCTATCCAGCATCAGATTATCACGTGCTAGGCCTGGTGCTGGAAATGTGTCTGCCCCGTACGAAGCACATGTTGGATGTCTGGTAACTAGTCTCTATATCGGATAACTATGACCAATTCATATTATCCCGATGGCTGCAGCACTTAAGATAACCAGCACCGTATCCTACGTGACCATCATCTCCATATGACTGGAGTGACACTTCCGTATTGACATTACACCCAACACACTACGATTCTCGATATACCCAGAATCGGCGTACACAGAAACCGGTTAAAGCCCTTGACGACCTCAACCAAAGTATATTGATTGTCGTATGCATTAGCTGTGCAAGTCTCAGGTTAAGACCAAATACACCTACCCTGATTTTGGACTTCCATAGACACATAATCATACTACCAATGGAATTCTGAGGGGGTCTTATCCAGAGCGAAGCTGTGTCCCGTACCATCGGTAAAACACAACCTCCTATTACACTTGCATGAGTATCATATACCCAAATATATGAGAACTATGCCATTGTGCTCTCACAAACGCGCACAAGTGTAATACTAGTCTTTTACGTATTTATCGATGTCCAATCTCGATAATACTCTGACTAGGGATATTTAATGATTTATCCTTCGTGGACTGATACTGTCTCATATCATTATCCGTCCAGGAACAAATCATAGGGACCTCTCATCATTTATACATCTAGGTGATCTAATCACAATTGATAAGAGTGCAATCTCATTTGTCACATAGTTAATTTGTACAACAACACCATGATCTGTATAAATAGTGACGCTATGGGTCATAATTATCCAACATTGGGATGATTCCCAAAACGTGATTGCCTCCTTCTTGTACGGCTTTTGAAACTATCCCCATAAGTCTAAGATTACCTCCGCCATATATTAAGTGCATATTTCTTGCAGCTAAGACTCGACCCAATTCTTGTGCTGCTTCTACGTATTGTGGCTTAACACCAACACTACTACCGTAAAACACACAGATGTTTTCAACTCGTCTTCTTGAAGTGGCTTCCATTTTTTTTATGTATTTCTTTCTCAACTCTGGATGCCTGCAAAAGTGCAATGACGGACTAAATTTATAGTACCTGAAAAATGGTGAGTAAAATAATAGCACTAGTACCTGCCAAATGACAATTATTAGTTAAACAGTAAAATAAATCGTGGTAGTCAAAAAGGTCTGGATCCTGTCGGAGAAAATAAAAGAAAACAACAAAACAAATTACAATTATTAGGAAAAGACAAGAGATAAATATTTACAAGAAAAGTAGCGGCTTGATCGACGTCTATGCGTCAGGGACAAGCTTCCCATCCAATTTTCTTATAGATTGTCAAACAGGGTCTTTTTGAGTCAGATTCCCGAGACTTAACAATTGTCTTTCTTTTTGGAATTGTGTATGTAATTTGTGAATAACTATGTGAACATATCTATTGGGATGCGTCTCAAGAGTTGAAGATAATCATCTAAAGACTCCTTACTCAAGCCATCCCTAATGAATTTAATTTTGTCTTTGCGATTATCAGACATCATTCCTAAAGAACGACAACGAGTATTACAAAACATATGAGCAAATTTATAACAAACACATATTCTTTTGGCTCTTCTCTTTTTAGCATATGTGCTCTTTCCTAAACCATGCAGATGTGAAATAAAAGAGTCAGAAGACTCACCTGCCAATCTGACTCGTGCTTCAATTACCCAATGAATGTCATTAGGAACACCATGGATTGTTAGTAGTCTCATCCGTTTCAAGCGAGCTTTGTAGACTTTCATCAGAGAGTTTTTAGGGAGAGAAGGAAATTGCTTGTGAAGATTTGCGAGAGCTTCTTCCATCCTGAAATGTCTTAATCTGCAAAAACTAAACACATAAAATTTAAATCACATCAAATCACAATATATACAAAAATTGCATGGGTTGCCTCCCTGCAAGCGCTAAGTTTAAAGTCGTCAGCTAGACGTGACTTCCAGCACGTTAAGCTAGATCTGAAAGTGTGACACTTTCTTTTTGTCGCTCAAATGATTCTCCCCAGTAGTGCTTAACACGCTTGTTTTTAACCTTGAAAGTTTTGTTGGAGTCAGGATCATGTATCTCAACGGCTCTGTCTGGTAAAACCTTGGTGATAACAAATGGACCTGACCACCGTGATTTTGGCTTCCAAGGGAAGAATTTCCCCTTGATTTGTTTAACAGTACCTTCTGCCCTGGTTCCAGTTGTATGCGCACTAACTTCTCATCATGTCTTTTCTTGCCCTTTTCTTTGTACAATTTGGCATCCTCAAAAGGCTGATTGTGAAATTCCTCCAATTCGTTGAGCTGGTGGAACATTTTCTCTTTTGTTGGTTGTAGTGCAAGAATAGGCTTCTTCAGTACGCAGTGCGCTTTATCTTCAGGCTCCACAGGTAATTGACATGTTTTAAGTTTGTCAGTAGAACTTTGCATTGCATTGGAGTTCTGAATGGTATTGTGTATCATATCATGTTTGAAACATTCCTCATTCTTTTCATCATCTGGGAAATTCATGGCCTTGAAAACATTGAATGTTACTTCTTGGTCCTGTACCCTCATGGTTAATTCTCATTTTTGTACATCAATAATGGTTCGACCTGTAGCCAAGAATGGTCTCTCGAGGATGATTGGCACGTCTGCGTCTTCCTCCATATCAAGGACAATAAAATCTGCTGGGAAAATGAATTTGTCAACCTTGACCAGCACATCTTCAACTACACCTCTCAGAAATACGAGCGTTCTATCAGCAAGTTGTAGTGAGACTGAAGTTGGCATTGTTTCTCCAATCTGTAATTTCCTGAAAATAGAAAAAGGCATCAAGTTAACACTAGCACCTAAATCACACAGAGCCGAGCCTACCGAAGTCATGTTCTCCTATGGTGCAAGGGATAATGAAACTACCAGGATCTTTCAACTTTGGGGGAAGTTTCCTCTGAATGATAGCGCTGCATTCTTCTGATAATGCTACTGTCTCGTAATCTCCCAATCTCCGCTTTCGTGAAAGAATGTCTTTCATGAATTTGGCATAACTGGGCATTTGTTCCAACGCTTCTGCAAATGGAATGTTGATATGTAACTTTTTGAAGATTTCCAGGAACCGAGAAAACTGCTTGTCCAATTTGTTCTTCTGAAGAAATTGAGGAAAAGATAGAGGTGGAATGATCTGTTCTTTTTCCTTTGCTTCTTTTTCCTCCATCTGTTGCTTTGTTTCTTTTGGAACTTCCTCAGCAGCTGTTTTGGCTCCAACATCTTTGTTGATTTTAGTACCGCTTTTTAATATGATGGCATGACATTGCTCCTTCCCTATGTTCCTTGGATTTGGCTATGTGTTGCTAGGAATGGTACCTGATGGTCTGTAACTCTGAGCATTTGCCAGTTGTCCAATTTGATTCTCCAGTGCTTTAATAGAAGCAGATTGACTTTGAATTAATGCTGCTTGGGATTGAAACATAGCATCATATCTTGCTGCTTGAGATTGAAACATAGTATCATATCTTACTGCTTGAGAGTCGTGTTTTGCTTCTATCTTTTTCAAGTGGGTCAACACTTCTGTTATTCCTGGTTCATTTGCCTGCTTCTGGCCTTTGTTCTGTTGCTGGAATTCAGGTGGTGGATAGTTCTGCTGTTGGCCTGAATTGTTGTTCCATGAAAAATTGGGATGATTCCTCCACCCTGGGTTGTAGGTGTTGGAATATGGATTGTTCCCCTGTCTGTTGAAATTGTTGACATAATTCACCGTCTCTTCAAGTTGGTTTGACTCTGGTGCTCCTCCATATGGTGAACTTATGGATCCAGTGGTAAGAGTCTCTATGAATTTGCATATCTGATCTAGCTTGGCGTTGACTGCTGTATTGGCTCCACTTTCATAAATTCCTGTAATTCTTTGGATCATGCTCCTTTCTATTGCCACAAGGAATTGTTGTTGGCCATTTCTTCGATTAGGTCACAGGCTTGATCTTCTCCATTTTCCATTAAAGCTCCTCCAGCAGCAGCATCGATTGTAGTTCTCATTATTCCAGAAAGTCCATTATAGAATGTTTGGACTTGAAGCCATTTTGGAATTTCATGGTGAGGACATTTCCGGAATAAATCTTTGAATCTTTCCCAAGCTTCGCAGAGGGATTCTGAATCTTGTTGTACAAAGGATGTGATGTCATTCGTCAGCTTTCCGGTTCTGGCTGGTGGAAAATACTTTGCAAGGAATTTGGTGGCTAAAGTGTTCCAAGTTGTGATGGAACCTGCTGGTAGTGAATGTAGCCAAGCTTTTGCTATGTCCTTCAAGGAATATGGAAAAACTTGCAGTCTCATTGCTTATTCTGAAGCTCTGTTGTAGTTGAAAGTGCCGCAAACTTCCAGGAAGTTACTGATGTGGGCATTAGGATCTTCAGTTGCATTCCTCCCAAACTGAACTGACTGCTGAATCATCTGAATGCATGTTTTGATGTCACCCGCATTTGCTGGTAAGGGAGGAATTACAATACAGGAAATGAGTCTGTAAACCACCAGAATGGTTCTATCTTGAATGGGAATTGGTGGTGCAACCTCCAAAGGTTCAGGTTCTAGGTTGACTAAAGCTTCTTGCCCTTCTCGCCTTTCCCTTCTCAACTCTCTGATGGTTCTTTCAATTTCTGGGTCAAGCGGTAGAGAAGTTCAAAGCTTCTGGTTCATCTCATGTAGTTTCTGAGAACCTGAAACCCAAGAAAATAGAATAATAAGTAAAAAGAAATTAGATACAAGTAAGGTATCTAACCCCTAAAATAATAGTAAGAGATAAATAAGTCCCCGGCAACGGCGCCAAAAACTTGACCGGCGTAAACACACACGTATAACGCAAGCGCACGTATCGTTCAAGTAGTATAAAAATATCGATCCCACGAGGACTTAATATCTAATCTATTAATTTTATGAGGTCAAATGATTACTAATATCTAACAGGTTGTTTGATTGATTTGAAATGGTGACGATTCTAAATTTAAAAACAAGTAAATAAAATTGTTCGAAAGTAGGTTTTAAGAAAATTCAATATTAAAAACTATCTAGGGTTGTGATTTCTTCCAATATCATTTCAAAGATGAAGTGGTTATTTTATGTTTGTGTAATAAATAGGTTTACTAACCTGGAACACTAAATTATGTGTAAGCCTCTGTCGATGGTCAGACATAAATACCCAGTTTAACCCAATTGAACCATATGTCTATGTCAACCAAATTATCTGGATTCATTAAGTTTAAGTTCCAATTATTGTTACCCCCGTCCGACAGGTATATGTCTATCCTGTAAGGAAATCTATTAAAGGGTTATCTATTCTCAAGGAAGATCGTGGACTATTGAGTCTAAGGTCTTAAACTTAAAATCCATTTGTCTAGTTCACTTTAAGTTTCCCAGTTCAATTTTATTAATGGCCAGTTAATGAAAAAACATTAAGATTAAGACTCAATAAATAAATCTTTATATTACCCACAGCTATAATCTAACCCCTTATAAACCGGTGATATTGGATTTCATCACAACCCCAGATAACTGGCTTAGTTACGACACATATTTACGAGTAGTAAAAAAAACTTAAATAAAATAAAAGACATAAAGTAAAATACTGAAAATTAAATACTGAAAATTAAATGCTGAAAAGTAATTGCTGAAAAGTAAATTGTTGAAAGTAAATTGCTGAAAAGTAAATTGCTGAAAGTAATTGCTGAAAAGTAAATGCTGAAAAGTAAATGCTGAAAAGTAAATACTGAAGTTAAAGAAAGAAAAGTACTGTGCGTAAAAGTAAATTGCGGAAAGTAAAAACTGAAAAGTAAAGAAAAGAAAGTGCGAAAGCGGAAATTAATTAATGAAAGCTGTAAATAAACAAACAATATACAATCTTCTTAGTATTCTTAAGGAATTCCTTAGAAGAAAGTATGAATTTTACAAATGAAATGGCTTGGTATTTATATGCAAAATTTTGCCTCCATCAAATCATCCACCAAATCAATTATTAATTACTCCACTAATTGCTCCACTAATTGCTCCACCAAATCCATTATTAATTGCTCCACTAATATCTTATCATGTTTGGTGATGATTTGATAATTTTTATTATTTATTTATTATTTATTTTTTTGCTTTGAAAATGATTGAAAGTGACTTTAATAATTACACACAACATACTTCTGGATGGTTCATCAATTTCGGGCATGCAATCTTCAGAATTCGAATTATTTTCTCTTTAAAGTTGTAGATCTTTGAGTCTTCTTTAATCTGGAACTTGAATAAGCTTAATCCGATATCGGAGTAAAAACTTATGCCCAAAATACGACAGATGCGCAAAACTGGAATTTCCAAAACTGCACTTCGTTAAAACGCCCTTTCAAGTTTCAAATCTCCAAAATTAAAATATCAAGTCCAATAATTGCCCTTATTTGACCCATATTTCGTCCTAAATGATTTCATTAAGTCCCAATATTATTTTATCTACAAAATAAACTAAAACATATCAAAACGTTCATCAAACCCTAGAAACTAAACAAAATTTAAGTAAAAGGGGCGGTAAATATTGATATATTTTCCGCTCATCAATAGGACAACTGGCCAATGCATAGAGTTACAGACCGCAATGTAACCTTCCTAGCAATGCAGAACCAAATCCAAGGAACCGAGGGAAGGAGAAATGTCAAGCCATTACTTTAAAAAGTGGTACTGAGATAAAAAAAAATGTTGGAGTCAAGGCATCCACTGAGGAAGTTCCAAAAGAAAGCAGGGAAATGAACCACAGATGGAGGAAAAAGAGACAAAAGAAAATGATCCATAAAAATTCACTCCACCTCCACATTTTCAATAGCGTCTCCAGAAAAGTAAACTAGACAAGCAGTTTGCTCAATTCCCGAAGATCTTTAAAAAACTACATATCAACATTCCATTTGTAGAAGCGTTAGAACAAATGCCCAGCTATGTCAAATTCTTGAAATACATTATGTCATGAAAACGGAGATTGGGAGATTATGAGACAGTAGCATTGACCGAAGAATACAGCGCCATCATTCAGAGGAAGCTTCCCCCAAAGTTGAAAGATCCTGGAAGTTTCACCATTCCTTGCACCATAGGAGAACATTACTTCGGTAAGGCTTTGTGTGATTTAGGTGCCAACATTAACTTGATGCCTTTGTCTATTTACAGGAAACTACAGATTGGAGAAGCAATGCCCACCTCAGTTACTCTGCAGCTTGCTGATAGATCGTTCACATTTCCGAGAGGTGTAGTGGAAGATGTATTGATTAAAGTCGACAAATTCATTTTCCTTGCATATTCATTATCCTTGACATGGAAGAAGACAAAGATGTACCTATCATCATCGGGAGACCGTTCTTGGCTACAGGTCGAACTGTTATTGATGCATAAAAAGTAGAACTAACCATGAGGTGCAGGACCAAGAAGTTACATTCAATATTTTCAAAGCCATGAAATTCCCGAGTGATGAAAAGAAGGAGGAATATTTCAAAATTGATGTTTTAGATAGTATCATCCAGAATACTGATGCAATGTAACTTTCCACGGATAAACTTGAAGCTTGCATCACCAACATGACTGACAGCGAGTTAGATGATGAAATTTTGGAATGTATCAACTATCTTGACAGACCCTTTCGCTTCAAATCAACACCACAGGTGGAAAATTTGGAACTACTGAAAAAGTAGCAAATCAAGCCCTCAATTGAAGAACCACCGCAGCTGGAGCTAAAGCTACTTCTGAGCCATCTCAGGTATGCATTCTTAGAAATCTCTTCTGATTTACCTGTGATTATTTCTTCGTCGATAACATTGGAGTAATAAAATAAGTTGCTGAGAGTGTTACTGTAGAACACAGAAATCGGTGACGCTGTCCCAGCTAGCGGCCCGGTTGGGAGTACGGAGTAGCACACGGGGGACTAAACCGGAGAATAAAATTGAGTCGCCACCCAATGTGAATGGGAAAATGATTTAAGGCCGCACTCGCCCCTCGCAAGGGAAGACCTCAAACCGTTGGGTTCGGAATGGTCCCTTACTTATGCCACTTGTAATAAACGGATTTATGTGATAATACAACCGAGTCTATGCAATATACAAACGCAAGAATAACCTACATCTAAGTTCGTATACGACCTATATCTAAGTGTGGGACACAGAAACTGGGCGACACATGCTGTCCCGGGCTCGCGGCCCGGTCGGGAGTACGGAGTAGCCACGGGGGACTAAACCGGAGAATAATGGAGTCGCCACCCGGTGTGAATCAGGAAAATGAGATTTAGGCCGCACTCACCCCTCGCAAGGGAAGACCTCAAACCGTTGGGTCGGAATGGTCCATTACTTATGCCACTTGTAATGAAAGGATTTATGTAATGATTTAATCAGGCTTAGTAGCACTTAATTCCAAGAGTATCATGCTTCTAAATTCACATGTACAAAATAAAACTTACACCTAAGTTTACATATATTTCACATCTAAAATAGCATGCTTGAAAGTACATCAAAGGAGCGACAAACATACAACTTCACTGGCATATTATATTCAAAAAAACACAAGCACACATACTAACCACACAAAAAACATGTGAGCACCTTCTCAAGTGGTACGTGGAATTGTATCACAAGTACAGACCATACTACCGTCCATACGGAATCGGCTACAGAATTTATGTCTGGGTTTCCATCCGATATACCACAAGAAATAATACTCAAATGTTATCATGACATAAGTATATGAATTGTAATACATTAAACACATTGTATTCATACATATGGGGATAGCTACTAGGAAAACTATGTACGAAATCTAATGAAAAAGGACTCAGTTCAGTGGGTGCGCGTTCGCGTAGCGTTTGAAAATGCGTTCGAACGGTAAACAGAAGGTTTGCGTTCGTGTAGCGTTCGAGAACGCGTTCGAACGGAACCGGACCTGATGCATGATAAGACTAAGAAAGTGCGTGTGCGTTCACGTAGCGTTCGAGAACGCGTTCGAACGGTAAACAGAAGGTTCGCGTTCGTATAGCGTTCGAGAACGCGTTCGAACTGTACCAGACCTGATGCATTATGAGACTAAGAAAGTGCGTGTGCGTTCACGTTCACGTAGCGTTCGAGAACGCGTTCGAACGGTAAACAGAAGGTTCGCGTTCGTGTAGCGTTCGAGAACGCGTTCGAACGGAACCAGACCTGATGCATGCAACATAAAGAATAAAGACAACAATGTCAAGCTCAGTATGTCTGATTATACGTATCTTACATTCAACCGAACACACATCAACCGGCGCGGCAAAGCATCGTGGTAAAGGGCTTTAATCCCCTCCCCATAAGGGATCTTTCATTGCACTTACTAAGCCCATGCGCTCGATTGAATCACACATACAGAGAATTAAAAACAATAATATCAAACTACTATGCCCGACTGAACGGTCTTGCATTCAACCGAACACGCACCGACGCGGCGCGGCAAAGCATCGTGGTAAAGGGCTTTAACCCCCCCGTTGGATCTTTCATTCCACTTACTAAGCCCATGCGCTCGATTGAATCATGCATACATAGAATTAAAAGCAATAATATCAAACTAGTATGCCCGATTGAACATGTCTGTGCACATTCAACCGAACACACATCAACCGGCGCGGCGAAGCATCGTGGTAAAGGGCTTTAACCCCTCCCCCATAGGGGATCTTTCATTCCACTTACTAAGCCCATGCGCTCGATTGAATCATACGTAAATAAGCAACATGCAGAATTCATGTGATGAAAACTAAATAATAAATCAAAGTAACATGAAACAAAAGAAGGTGCCGTTTATTCAAGCGGTACGTGGAGTTGTATCCCAAGTACAGAGACCGCACTACCGTCAATTCGGATTCGGCTACGGAATTTACGTCTGGGTTTCCATCCTATATACCGTAAGAGACGACACTCTTCACATTCATCCAATACCCACACACATGCATCATACACACACAAGATTCAACAAATAATTAAAATACAGTCAAAATAAATAGCAAAAATCAAATAAAGATGAGTGTGGAAAATACCCTCGTCTAACCTTTTGGCCAACTTTCGGGCTTGCGTTTTCTCACGGACATCGGAAGGGTACAGCTCCTCAACTTCTCCGGTTCACTGGTTTAGCGTCCTAGCTCACTGTTTTGCTGCTTTGATTGCCGTTCGGTCTCCGTCTGCTGCGGCTGTTCTGTCTCTGCTTTGCTACTCACTGTTCAGGTCACCTGTTTTGACGTTTCAACGGACTGTTTCGAGTGTTTTTCGTGGTTTTTTAGTGTAGTTTTGTGTGGTTATTTCAAGGATTATAGGCGTAGTTTATGTTACTGTTTTAAGGGATTTTAGGGACTGTTTTGGGAGTGGTTTGGGCTGCAGTTTGGAGGTATATTTTCGGTGATGGAGGGCTGCTGTATGGGGAGATTTTCGGTGATGGGTAGAGGTTTAGGAGGGTGCTTTTCGGTTATGGAGTGGAGGAGATGAGGGGAATGGTTTGTGTTCTTCCTGTTGCTATTGCCGTGAGTGGCTAAGGCTCTTTGTCTTATGATTTTTCTATGAGTTCTCTGTATGAGCTAGATGAGGCATGTCTTGGTTAAGGTTTGTTTGTATATATAGAGAAGGGCTAGGGCTTCACCTTGTCTCACAAGGAAGGGATTTTGGCATTAAAGAGAGATATGATTTGGTGTTAGACAAGGAAAGTAAGGGATTTGAGGGGGACAAAATTTGGCTAGATTAGGAATGCAAAATATTTAATTTGTTATGATTGATTTTAATTAGGCATGACATCTCTTTAATTTAGTATGTGATTTGTTTAGTTAGGAAGTTAATATATTTGATTTATCTTTATTAGGTATGATTATATTTTGTGTTTTATTTAATTGGTAAATGGTTTAAATATTTTATTTAATTCAATGTTTAATTTAATTAAATTGGGATGTGTTTTATGGGCTTTGGGGGGCTAATTGGGCTGGGATGCGAGGCTAGCAGCAAAACCAGAAACACCGACGTCGTTCGAATGCCAATTCGAATGCTACACGAACTTCCGCAATCTGCCTGACGTTCGAACGAAGTAACGAACGCAGCACTAACGAAGACAGTGAATTGAGATGAACTTGATGACGTACTTATTCTGAATTTCCCCTTCCGACCTCGTTTCCCGCAATATCCTTAGCTAAAAAGGTAGTGCCTCCAACTGAGACTTATCATCAGGTTTCACATACGAAAATGCGATGCCTACAGTCGGCCCCACTTTGATGGGACTTGTGCAGTGTGTGACTTTGAACAATCCTATCAAAGTTATGCAATGCATTTTCACTTACCTGGCTCGGCTGCTGCCTCGAGCTGAGTTGGTGCCGCAGTGGACCTCGATCCTGGGATGTGTCCCAATAATTGCAACCGACAACGGGGGTACCTCGAACCTGGGCACCTCGACCCAATACCGCTAACAATAGGGGCCTCGTCCTCGAACTGATGATGTAATGGGTACCTCGACCCTGGGCACCTTGACCCGGAACTACAACTGACAATGGGGGCACCTCGACCCTTGGCACCTCGACCCAACACCACTGACTATAGGGAGCTCGCCCTCAAACTGATGATGTAGTGGGTACCTCGACCCGGAACTATACTTGACAACGGGGGCCTCGTTCTCAAGCTGATATGGGCCTCGCCCTCGAGCCGACATGATATGGGCCTCGCCCCCAAGCTAATATGGGCCTCGCCCCTTGGGACTCATCCCAAAAAATGAAATTACGCTGACGCTGCTTGGCTCATTTCTGCCGCTTTCTCCTTTCTTCGAACCTGCGAACACAAAACTAAAACAAACACGAAGAGAATGCAATGTTACGTGTATGCATGAGTGATTTTCTTATTCCGTTGGGTTAGGTCTTCTGCTAATTCTCATGGTGACTGCTCGGTCTTCTCTCCCTCAGGCAAAATACTACTTCAATCTGTCTACGTTGATCGGCTCGGTGAACTCGTTCCCCTCCAAGTCTGATAGCTTCACTGCTCCATTTCCCATTACCTTCTGCACTATGTAAGGTCCTTCCCAATTTGGTCTGAATTTTCCTCTCGGATCTGTCGTCGACGGCCTCGACTGCTTAAGTACCAAATCACCCTTTCTGATCTTGGTAGGACGCACATTCTTGTTGAATACCCGAGCTAGTCTCTTCTGATACAACTGCATGTGATACAAAGACTTCGTTCTCTTCTCATCCAATAGTGCTAACTGATCAAACCTCTGTGCGGCCCATTCCCGTTCCGGTAATTCTGCCTTTGCTAATACCCTCATAGACTGTATTTCCCTCTTCTACCGGCAATACTGCTTCCATTCCATAGACCAAAGAGTAAGGTGTGGCCCATGTTGCTGTTCTTACTGAAGTTATGTACCCCCACAAAGCATACGGTAATTTCTCGGCCCAATCTCTGTAATTTTCTATCATCTTGGCTAAAATTGTCTTTATAGTCTTGTTGGCTGCCTCAACTGCCCCATTTGCCTGCGGCCTGTACGGTGACGACTTGTGGTGGCCTATCCCATACCTCTGTAACATTGCCTTCGTCTCTCCTTGAAACTAGACCCCGTTGTCTATCATTACATGATGCGGCATACCATACCGACAAATGAGGTTTCGAGCTATAAACTTTGCCATCTGCTTTGCTACAACATTACGGAATGATTCGGCTTCCACCCACTTCGAGAAGTAATCTACTGCCACTACTATGAAGCGATGCCCATTTGATGCATTCGGTCGAATTTCCCCAATCATATCAATCCCCCATGCTGAGAAAGGCCACGGTCTGACAACCCGTGCAATTATGTGTGCGGTAAGTGATTCAAATTACCATGTGCTTGACAGTCATGACAGTGCTTCACCATCTTCGCGCAATCTGTTTCCATGGTTGACCAATAAAAACCTTCTCTCACTATCTTGCGGGACAGATTCAACCGTTCATGTGCGGACCACATACCCCGGCGTGTATTTTTTTCATTACATGCTGAGCTTCTTCTTTTCTCAAACACTTCAACTGAATACCGTTTGCTTGCCTCTTGTACAGTTCCCCTTTCAAAATCACATACTGGGAAGCTAACTTCTGAATGGCTATTCTGTCTTTCTGCTGCCCCTTCCGGGAGTTCACCATGTTCCAGATACCTCTGAATGTCATAATACCAAGGTTTACCGTCGTCGACCTCAACTTCCAGAATTCTTTCTATCTCATAAATGTTTGCTTGCTGTTGTCAGTATCAACGGTCTCATCACTAACTTTTCTGGATTTTCCCAAGTCGCTGCTAGTGTAGCCAATGCATCTGCCATCTGATTCTCTTCTCTCGGTAAGTGCTGAAACTTACACTCGGGGATAACCTGTGCCAACTTTCTGAGGTGAAAAAGGTAAGGTAAGTTTTCAACCGTTCTTCTTTCAATTCCCATTCTCCTCGCATCTGCTGGACTACCAACATGAATCTCCGTAGACTTCCACACTCCCGGCCTTCAAGGCTATCAATGCTGTCAAACCAAAAGCACATGCTTCATACTCGGCCATGTTATTAGTCACTCTGAATGTCAACCTCTTGGCTAAAGGCAAAGTCTCTCCCTCGGGGGTCACTATCACGATCCCAATTCCGGCTCCCTTGTAATTCACTGCTCCGTCAAAATACATCTTCCATCTCTGAATTGTTATTGCTTGGATCTCTTCATCTGGAAATTCAAACTTATACTGATCCCCTTCAACAGGTTGTATGCCAGAAACTCTGCTACTGCTCGCCCTTTGATCACTTTGGAGGTGAGATACTCAATGTCAAACTCTGTCAGCAATACCAACCATCTGCCCAATTTTCCCACTAGTGAAGGCACCGAATGAAGAAGATACTTCAGAGGATTCTCCTTGGCCACTATCTGGATCTTGTATGACTGGAAATAATGCCGCAATTTTCTGGAAGCCCATACCACTGCAAGACAGATCTTCTCAACTTCTTGATACCGAGCCTCATACGGGAGCATCTTCTTACTCAGATAGTAACTGCATGTTCTACCCCTGTCTCATCTGCCTGTACCATCATTGCCCCTAGTGCTTCTGATTCTATAGCCAAATACAATATCAAAGGTCTGCGCGGTCTCGGAGGTTTCAATACAGGAGGCTTTACCAAGTACTCTCTGATCTTGTCGAAGGCTGTCTGACACTGTTCATTCCATCTCACTGGCTGATCTTTTCTCAACAGTTTGAAGATAGGCTCACATACTGATGTCAAATTAGCAATGAACCGACGACTGATGTACTGAATCTTCCCAAGAATGCTCTGACTTCTTTTTCTGTCTTTGGTGCAGGCATTTCTGTGATTGCCTTGATCTTCTCGGAGTCTACCTCTATTCCGCCCATCCCACTTATGACCAAGCAATTTCCCTGATGTCACCCCAAACACACATTTCTTGGGATTAAGCCGCAGGTTGTATCTGTCAACTCTCTGAAGGAACCTTTCAGTGCTTCAATATGCCCAACTCTTGTCTCTGATTTTCATCATGTCATCCACATACACCTCAATCTCTTTGTGCATCAAGTCGTGGAAAAGTGTAGTGGGCCATCCGCTGATAAGTAGCCCCCGCATTCTTAAGCCCAAACGGCATAACCTTGTAACAATAAGTACCCCACTCAGTAACAAATGCAGTCTTATATTTGTCTTCCTCAGCCATGAGAACCTGATTGTAACCTGAAAATCCATCTGCAAATGAATATACATAGCAGATAAAGCCGCACTATCAACAAGAACATCTATATGCGGCAGAGGAAAATCATCTTTCGGACAAGCCTTGTTGAGATCTCTGTAGTCTACACACATTCTGACCTTCCCATCTTTCTTCGGCACCCGGTACTATATTAGCCAACCACTCAGGATATTTTACTACTTCCAGGAACCCATATCTATCTGTTTCTTAACTTCCTCTCTGACTTTCTCAGCCCATTCTGGTCTCATCCGTCGGAGTTTCTGTTTTACTGGCCTCATATTGGATAAGTTGGTATTGTGTGTTGGGCAATGTTTCTGTCTACCCCAGGCATGTCCTCATAGGACCAAACAAATACTTTGGCATATCTGACCAACACTTCTGCTAGTTTCTCCCTCTCTTCAGAGGTAACTTCACTTGCAATCAGAATTTCCTTGGGGTTCTCAAGGGTACCCAAGTTAAATGCAGTAGTTCTGGCCAACTGATATCAAATATGCTTGATTCGTGCAGAGTAAATGGAAATGACTCAGGCAAGTAAGCAAAAGAAATGTCTTTATTATTGGATAATGCGGAAGTACATTCAAACAAATCAGGAAGGTAAATGTCTTCATCATCTATAGACACTTCTTCCTCTGCAATCAGGTCTTCCTCAGGCTTTTCGTCCTCTCCCAGAGTCAGGCTCTCCAACTTCATCAATTCTTCTTCCCAATTCTCTGCTTCCACAGCTTCTTTAGTCAGCGGTTTCTCACCCAAAAAATCCTGGAAGATCTCAAATCCAGGCACCACAATCCCATTAACTTCCACAGGTTCAGGCTCCCCTTGATATCCTGAAGCTTTCACAAAACATTCCATCAGTTTCAGGCCCTTTTTCTTGACCTTCGACTTTTCTTCATCAGATATATACCCCAAACCTTTCCGAGTGGTCTGTCCTCTGAAATCTGGCAACTTTGAACCTTCACCCGGTTCAAACTTCAATTTTTTCATGATCCTAGCCACCCTAGGATCCACCCATTCCTCAAAAGTAGCTGACACCTGAAACCCGTGAAAGGTTGTATCTCCAAGGCAGCCACGTCATTATCTACCTCAGCCGGATAGTAACAACTTCTCCCTCATACGAGAACTTGATCATCTGATGCAAAGTGGAAGGCACGCCCCCAAGTTTGTGAAACCAAGGCCTTCCCAACAACAATGCAAAAGTGGCTGGGATGTCCAGCACTGTAAACTCGACTTCATCTTCAATAGGGCCTACCTTGACCATAGCCACAAAAGTACCTTCAACTCCCATTTTACTGTCATCATAAGCCTTAATAGTCATGCTGGAGGGGTCCAAGTCTGTTGCTTTCATACCCAATCTTGCCAGAATTTTCAGCGGCCACACATTGATGGACGAACCGTCATCCACCATCACACATGAAGTTCTCTTGCCTCTCACCTCAGCCCTGATAAATAGAGGCCTGTTATGATTTCTCCCCTCTGCTGGGAGTTCATCCTCAGAAAAGGATATCTGCAAAGCTTCCTTCTGAACCGACCCAACAAACATTGCAGGGTTGGCGTCCTCCGGTACCGCAATCTTGCTCAAGGCCTCAACCATGGCCTGCCTATGCTCTCGAGATGCACATAACAGTTCCCAGATACTCACTTGTGCTCTAGTCTTCCTCAATTGCTTCAGCACTATATCCCCCTCAGTATTTTCTGCAATCTCAACCACTTCCCTACCATCTGTCAAAACTTCCTTACCCTTTTCTGCCATATCATTGTAGAAACGACCACTGCGCGTCATTCCCCTTACTACTTCCTCATCACTGCTAGAGAAATCAAGCCAAAAGTGTTTCCCCCGTTCAAACTTATCTTCACTAGTACTATCCCAGATTCCCAGGCAAAAGGCTTGAGGGTGAAAGGATTTTAAGACAAGGTCTTTTGGGATGCCAGAATTGATCATATAGGCTGGTGGTGGTACGGCACGGTAATTGGGTAAGGGGTTTCTGTGTGTGTCAGGCTGTTCTGTTTCTGGGTCAGGTATTTTCTTGGAGTCTATCAGGTCTTGGATTTCATGGTGGAGTCGGGCGCAATTGTCAATGTCATGGCATTTTTGTTGGTGAAAGTGACAGTAAAGGCTCAGGTTATAATGTGATGGTAGGGGATTGGGTAATGGTTTGGCTTCCAAGGGTTTTAAGAGCCCTTGTCTCTTCAATTTCTCTAGCACCTTGGACACGGGCCTTCCCAAGTTGGAAAACTGCCGGTTCCGGATAGCGGCAATCTCAGCAGAAATGGGCTTTGTTCCCGATGTTCCCCCAACGGGCCTCCTGTTCAGACCATAGAATTTTCTATTTTCCGCCTCTTCGTCTTCAATGTCCATGACAGTCTCCCTCAACTGCCGAAAGTCTGTAATCATGGAGGTCATCCTCCTCAACTTGCTGTAAATGGAAGGCCTGGTGCCCTTGATAATCATTTTAATCTGGTCCTTCTCCGAGGGCCTAGTCTGCATCTTCAACAACTGACCCCTCCACCGGTCCACATACTCCTTAAAACTTTCCTCCGCTTTCTGCTTAACATTCTCCAGATCACGGAGTGACAGATCGATCTCTAGGTCAGTGACATACTGCTTCAGGAAGGCATCCGCCAAATCCCTCCAATCTTCCTTCACTTTCTTCTCCAAACTGTGGTACCACACCACGGGAGCTCCCTCGAGCGACATTCCAAACATTTTCTGCACTTGGCGCTGAGACAGGCCAACTGAACTCATGACTGATACAAACTGTCGGAGATGCACCCTTGGATCCCCATTCCCGTTAAACTTAGCCATATCCGGCATCTTGAACTGTGCCGGCAACTGTTCCTCGAAAGTCAGTGTGTCATAATCCAGCAGATCCTCATTCTTACTCCTCATCTTGCGGGTAACCGACTCAACCTGATCCCGAAGTTTCTGCAACTCTGCCTGAGACCCAGATACTCTGCCTGCTGCATACTCTGCCATATCATCATCAAAAGTGGGGATATCATCCCCCAACCCATTCGGAGGCTCCTCACGCCTCACATTCTCAAAAATTCCCCCAGCACGGGGCACAGCCATACCAGCCACAGCAGTAATCAAAGCTTGCAACTGTTCAGTGACCTTGGCGAGACCGTTCTCTAGCTGATCCATTCGGGATACCTCATTACCAGATTCACTCATGAATGTTACTGTTCTTTTAATGAGCCTTGTCCCTTCTCTAACCCAAACGGTATCTATGATGTCTTTTTGAGACATACATGGTGTTAACATGATATATGTATGTATGAGGTGCATGAGATGCATGTAACATATATAACATACTAAATCAATTAAAACTCTCAAACAAATCAGCCCGTTATCATTTTAGAATCTTTCGGGCTAATTGTCATATGAGTGAACCCATCCCAGTTTAAATGGCCCAATGAGTTCACATCTCATGACAAAGAGCCCAATTAAATCCAAATGGTAACGTTCCGAACACAATCACAAAGTGGCCCATCAATCACTTAGAAGCCTTTGGCCCAATCTTCATAAAATACATTCTTGTCCCAGTTTAAATGGCCCAACAAGCCCATATCCCATGACAAATGGTCCAAATGGATCCAAACGACGATGTTCCAAAACACAAACATAAAAGATAATGCAAACATAAAGTAATAATTTCTACGGAATGGCCCATCAACATTTCAGAAGCTTTGGGCCCAATGGTCATAAGGTGCGAACTCGCCCCAGTTTAAATGGCCCAACAAGTCCGCATTTCTGACAATGGTCCAACTGCATCCAAATGAGGATGGTCCACTAGCACATATTCAAGGAAATAATTGTTACTTTAACCATACAAACCCGGTCTATGGGTGGGTTCACAAGAGTATAGACAAAGGCTCTCAGCGGCGAATGATGGCCCACAACTAGGTCTCCCCAATCAAGGGTCCGAGCGACCAAGTGAGCGCACCCTTTTTTATACGCTAAGGTACGTGCCAATGAGCTATGGTGTGTGACGGACTGTCAAATGGATTTCCCGTTGTAGATTCTCCAGAGGGAAGTTGGAGCGAGGCTCACTTAAATACCTAAGCCTCTTAGGCTCTTATCGCTTG
Source organism: Zanthoxylum bungeanum (assembly GCA_019454045.1). Lineage (NCBI taxonomy): Eukaryota > Viridiplantae > Streptophyta > Magnoliopsida > Sapindales > Rutaceae > Zanthoxylum > Zanthoxylum bungeanum. Next base: position 29,314 of record SKCR01040431.1, read on the forward strand.
GTGTCAGGAATAAACAACGAGTCCTCCAAATTAGTCCATCACAATAGGCTACGGGTAGATGGGCATATAGGTGCCTTCACAGCTTTTCCTTATAGAAAGGTAGTGAATGAAGGAAGACACCAAACCATTACCTAGCCTTAAAATGCCTTTGATTAAAACCCCATTTTATCCACTATAGACACGGTCAATTAAAACATAAATCCAATCAATACAAGACAATATTCTGGGATGATTCTTTATCCCCAGTGGAGTCGCCAGACTGTGGGACACAGAAACTGGGCGACGCATGCTGTTCCGGGCTCGCGGCCCGTTCGGGAGTACGGAGTAGCCACGGGGGACTAAACCGGAGAATAATGGAGTCGCCACCCGGTGTGAACCGGGAAAATGAGATTTAAGGCCGCACTCACCCCTCGCAAGGGAAGACCTCAAACCGTTGGGTTCGGAATGGTCTCTTACTTATGCCACTTGTAATGAAAGGATTTATGTAATGACTTAATCAGGCTTAAGTAGCATTTATTTCCAAGAGTATCATGCTTCTAAATTCACATGTATAAAATAAAACTTACACCTAAGTTTACATATATTTCACATCTAAAATAGCATGCTTGAAAGTACATTAAAGGAGCGACAAACATACAACTTCACTGGCATATTATATTCAAGAAAACACAAGCACACATACTAACCACACAAACACATATGTGAGCACCTTCTCAAGTGGTACGTGGAATTGTATCCCAAGTACAGACCATACTACCGTCCATTCGGAATCGGCTACAGAATTTATGTCTGGGTTTCCATCCGATATACCACAAGAAATAATACTCAAATGTTATCATGACATAAGTATATGAATTGTAATACATTAAACACATTGTATTCATACATATGGGGATAGCTACTAGGAAAACTATGTACGAAATCTAATGAAAATGACTCAATTCAGTGGGTGCGCGTTCGCGTAGCGTTTGAAAACGCATTCGAACGGTAAACAGAATGTTTGCGTTCGAGAACGCGTTCGAACGGAATCGGACCTGATGCATGATAAGACTAAGAAAGTGCGTGTGCGTTCATGTAGCGTTCGAGAACATGTTTGAACGGTAAACAGAAGGTTCGCGTTCATATAGCATTCGAGAACGCGTTCGAACGGAACCAGACCTGATGCCTTATGAGACTAAGAAAGTGCGTGTACGTTAGTGTAGCGTTCGAGAATGCGTTCGAACGAAACCAGACCTGATGCATGCAACATAAAGAATAAAGACAACAATGTCAAGCTCAGTATGTCCGATTAAACGTATCTTGCATTCAACCGAACACACATCAACTGGCGTGGCAAAGCATCGTGGTAAAGGGCTTTAATCCCCTCCCCATAGGGGATCTTTCATTGCACTTATTAAGCCCATGCGCTCGATTGAATCACGCATACAGAGAATTAAAAGCAATAATATAAAACTAGTATGCCCGATTGAACGTGTCTTGCATTCAACCGAACACGCATCGACTGGCGCGGCAATACATCGTGGTAAAGGGCTTTAACCCCTCCCCGTATGGGATCTTTCATTCCACTTACTAAGCCCATGCGCTCGATTGAATCATGCATACATAGAATTAAAAGCAATAATATCAAACTAGTATGCCCGATTGAACGTGTCTTGCATTCAACCGAACACATATCAACCGGCGCAGCGAAGCATCGTGGTAAATGGCTTTAACCCCTCCCCATAGGGGATATTTCATTCCACTTACTAAGCCCATGCGCTTGATTGAATCATACGTAAATAAGCAACATGCAGAATTCATGTGATGAAAAATAAATAAATAAATCAAAGTAACATGAAACAAAAGAAGGTGCCATTTATTCAAGCGGTACGTGGAGTTGTATCCCAAGTACAGACCGCACTACCGTCCATTCGGATTCAGCTACGGAATTTACGTCAGGGTTTCCATCATATAAACCGCAAGAGACGACACTCTTTCATTCATCCAATACCCACAACACGCATCATACACACACAAGATTCAACAAATAATTAAAATACAGTCAAAATAAATAGCAAAAATCAAATAAAGATGAGTGTGGAAAATACCCTCAGGTCTAACCTTTTTGCCAACTTTCGGACTTGCGTTTCACGAACGTCGGAAAGGGTACAACTCCTCAACTTCTTCGGTTCACTGGTTTAGCGTCCTAGCTCACTGTTTTGCTGCTTTGCTTGCCGTTCGGTCTCTGTTCTGCTGCTGTTCGGTCTCCGTTCTGCTGCTGTTCGGTCTCTGCTTTGCTACTCACTGTTCAGGTCACATGTTTTGACGTTTCAACGGACTGTTTCGAGTGTTTTTCGTGGTTTTTTAGTGTAGTTTTGTGTGGTTATTTCAAGGATTATAGGCGTAGTTTATGTTACTGTTTTAAGGGATTTTAGGGACTGTTTTAGGAGTGGTTTGGGCTGCTGTTTGGAGGTATATTTTCGGTGATGGAGGGCTGCTGTATGGGGAGATTTTCGGTGATGGGTAGAGGTTTAGGAGGGTGCTATTTTCGGTTATGGAGTGGAGGAGATGAGGGGAATGGTTTGTGTTCTTCCTGTTGCTATTACCGTGAGTGGCTAAGGCTCTTTGTCTTATGATTTTTCTATGAGTTCTCTGTATGAGCTAGAGGAGTGCATGTCTTGGTTAGGGGCTGTTTATATAGAGATGGGCTAGGGCTTCACCTTGTCTCCCAAGGAAGGGATTTTGGCATTAAAGAGAGATATGATTTGGTGTTAGACAATGAAAGTAAGGGATTTGATGGGGGACAAAATTTGGCTAGATTAGGAATGCAAAATATTTAATTTATTATGATTAATTTTAATTAGGCATGACATCTCTTTAATTTAGTATGTGATTTGTTTAGTTAGGAAGTTATATATTTGATTTATCTTTATTAGGTATGATTATATTTTGTGTTTTATTTAATTGGTAAATGGTTTAAATATTTTATTTAATTCAATGTTTAATTTAATTAAATTGGGATGTGTTTTATGGGCTTTGGGGGGCTAATTGGGCTGGGGTGCGAGGCTAGCAGCAAAACCAGAAACACCGACGCCGTTCGAATACCAATTCGAACGCTACACGAACGTCCACAATCTACCTGACGTTCGAACGAAGTAACAAACGCAGCACTAACGAAGTCAGTGAACTTGTGAGATGAACTTGATGATGTACTTATTCTGAATTTCCCCTTCCTACCTCCGTTTCCCGCAATATCCTGAGCTAAAAAGGTAGTGCCTCCAACTGAGACTCATCATCGGGTTTCACATGCGAAAATGCGATGCCTACACTAAGTTTGCATATAACCTATATCTAAGTTGCATGAATAAAAGTAAGTCAAAATAATGGCAAGCACACAATCTCATGGACACATTAAATTGATAAATACGGAAACATAAATAAATAATCTATTGTCTAAACATAAACATTGAAGAGATGTAATTAAGCTCCTAGTGCGAAAGAAACAACTAAATCATGCATAAAAATAACATACTAAACAACTAAATCATGCATAAAAATAACATATTAGTTCTAATAAACAATGAATAAACACAAGATTATATGAAACGAAATATGTACGTTTCTCAAGCGGTACGTGGAATTGTATCCCAAGTTCAGACCGCACTACCATCCATTCAGATTCGGCTATGGAATTTACGTCTGGGTTTCCATCCGATATACCACGAGAGATAGCACAAAATCATTCATCCCATAACAATAACATACATGAACCAACAATGCGCATGCGAAAAAATAATAATAAATAACTAAACAAGATGAACGAAAATAAATAAAAGGGTGCCCTCAGGTCTTACCTTTTAAGTCGCCTCTTGGAAGTGCATTACACGGCCGTGGTTAATGCTCCACAACTCCACCGATTCACTGGTTCAACATTTTTCTTCATCACCTCGCTATTTTGGGATGCTGTTTTCTCTGTTTTTGCTGTATTTTCTGGTTATTGTTTTTGGATATTGTTTGCGGTAATTAGGGGCTATTTTGGGTGCAGTTTTTAGTGGACTGGTTTGTGGTTTTGGGTGCAATTTTTAGTGGACTGGTTTGCGGTTTTGGAGGGCTGTTTTCGGGGGCTGTATTTTTTGTTTTATGGTCAGTAAAGGTAGGTGCGTGTAAGGATTTACGTGGAGGGCTGGTTGGTGCATGCATATTTTGGGTGATGTGAGTGGGTTGCCTTTGTCGGTGTCTAGGGTCTTTGCTTTGTCGGTCGGTGAAGTCAGGTGCGTGTAAGGGTTTATTTCTTTTGTTTGTTCGTTCGGTCAGTGTGGGGTATTAGGCTTTGCCTGTTTGTCTGATCGGTGGGGTTTGTCTTTTTCGTGGCTGTGTTAGATCTATTAGTGAGGGCTGCCGAGAGTGAGCTGGTGAGTGATGAGTGGGTGAGTGGGGTTTCTTTGCTTTTAAGGAGGGAGGTGAGGTAGTTTGTTTGCTGGTTTTTTTGTGAGTGCCGAAGATGGGAGATGATGGATGATGGCCGAGAGGGGAAGAAAGGGTTGTTTGAAGTGTCCAGTTCTTAGGGTTTTATTATTTGGCTTCCACGAGAGAGAGACAAGTCTGCATGCGTGAGGAAGAGAGACGGTGATAGAGGAGAGGTTAGGCGTGAAGATTTGTGGAAGGTACTTTAGTTTGCTTAGTGTTTGCCGTGTCTTAGGGTTGCTGGATGAAGATTATTTGCTGTTTTGAAGGGAGAGGGCATGATGTGTCTAGGGTTTATTTGTGTTTTTATAGAGAGAGATAAGAGAGAGAGAGGAGGCGTAGAGCTATTAGGGTTTCTTTTTGGATGAATGTCGTGTGTTGCAAGTGGGAGAGAGAGGAGAGAGTTGTTGTGAATGAGCTATAGGGGAAGAAAAGGTTTGATTTATGTGTCTTTTTATAGGAGAGGGTTGGGGTTGTCCTCATTCGGGTAGGAAAGAGATCATGTAATTATGGGGGGGTATCTCTAATTAGTGTGTCATAAGGAAAAATCCATTCACTTTAGGAAGGTAATTTGTGAGATTTGATTTGATTTTATTTAGTTTAGGCATGTGATTTAATTTAACTAGGAAGGTGATTTATGGGATTTGATTTGATTTTATTTAGTTTAGGCATGTGATTTAATTTAATTAGGAAGGTGATTTATGGGATTTGATTTGATTTTATTTAATTTAGGAATGAGATTTGATTGGATTTTAACATGTGTTTAATGTGTTTGAATATTTATGGATGTGATTTAATGGGCTTGAAGGCATATGGGTGTGTAGGATGGCTAGTTGGAGGGCTTGGGCATGTGGTTGGTAGTGTGTGGGCTTGGGTGTGTGGTTTAGTGTAGGTTGCGGCGGTTTTGGGCCAAGGATGAATTTTAAAATAGAGATCCAACGAACGAACCCGAAGCTAAGCAAACGAATTAAATCCAACAAGGTATTGATTTCCCTTTCGACGCCCGTTTCCCGCGACTTCCGCAACTTAAAGAGTAGTGCCTCCATACGAGACTCATCATTAGCACTTATATGTAAAAATGCGGTGCCTACAGTCTCCCCCACTTTGATGGGACTTGTGCAGTGTGTGACAATGACAATCCTATCAAAGTTATGCATGCATTTTTACTTACCTGGCTCGCCAGCTGCTGCTTGACTTGCCTGTTACTTTGAACTGAGTTGATCTGGTGGTGAGGTGCTGCGACCCCCTGAGTCTTGTTCCCGAACCATTGAGTGGGTCTTGTTCCCGATATGAATTGAGGGTCTTGTTCCCGAATTGAGATAAGGGTCTTGTTCCATAATTGAGATGAGGGTTTTGTTCCCTATTTGAGTTGTGGGTCTTGTTCCCAAACTGAGTTGTGGGTCTTGTTCTCGAATTGAGATGAGGGTCTTGTTCCCCTTTTGAGTTGTGGGTCTTGTTCCCAAACTGAGTTGTGGGTCTTGTTCCCGGTTGTGGGTCTTGTTCCCAAATTAAGCTGCGGGTCTTGTTCCCGATTGTGGGTCTTGTTCCCAAATTGTGGTGCGTGTCTTGTTCCCGATTGTGGGTTGTGGGTATTGTTCCCGATTGTTATGAGGGTTTTATTCCCTGAATTGAGTTGCGAGTCATGTTCCCGATTGTGGGACTTGTTCCCAAATTGAATTACGGGTCTTGTTCCCGATTGTGGGTCTTCATTTCCGAACTGTTTGTCTTTGCCGCTGTAGGCACTGCATTTTTGCATGTAAGTCCATATGATGAGTCTTATTTAGAGGCACTACCATTTAAGTCACGGAAGTCGCGGGAAAAGAATGTCGGAATGGGAAATTCAGAATAAGTATGTCATCAGATTCAATTCACATGTTCACTGCTTTCGTTAGTGCTGTGTTCGTGAACACGTTCGAACGTCAAACAGATTGTGGGCGTTCGTGTAGCGTTCGAATTGGTGTTCGAACGGTGTCGGTACTTCTGGTTTTGTTGCTAGCCTCACGCCCAAGCCTATCTCACCCAAACCGAATCCAATAAATTAAATTAAATCCAATTAAAATCCAATTAAATTAAATCAAAATCATAATAAATCTCATTTCAAAATTAAATAAATCACCTTCCTAATTACCAAAGATTTAAATTCAATTAAATAATTCACTCACCAAATTTAAAGATATTCCCCACCAAAATACAATTATCATTTCCTTTTTAACTGATTAAATCCATCCATAATTTAATTGATTTGTTTCCTCTTCAAAACCCATGCATAACCCTAATTGACAACTATAAAAATAACACAAAACCCTAAACTCCCTTAGCTAGCTAATGTTCACAGCAATTCACAAACAAAAAAAAAACTAATAACCTCTCCCTTCATCTTCATCACAAGCCACGGCAACCCTTCAATCAGCCCTTAATCGACTAAACCAAACCCTTCAATCAGCTCTCAACCGTCACACTCAGCCAACTCTCGCCAACTCCACTCACTGCCCCTCATCCTTCATACGCACAACACCCCCCTTTAACCCTAATCTTCTTCACGTCCTCCCCCTCACGCAAATAGCCATGAGCCAGACACGTAAACCATTCACATCATCGACCAGTAAGACTCTCTCTTCTCGGATTCAATCCAAAACAAAACCCTAGCAGCCTTCTACTAGCGAACCACAAAAAATTCAAACTATGCACACGTAAATAATGAACTGCCCAAACCCCCGGCAAAGAGACTCACACAAACCCTCAAACTTCACACACAAAGACACATAACACCCCTCTGACCAACACACATAACACCCATAAAGCAGCCCCTTCATCACGCCCTAACTACCTTCAAACAGCAACCAACACAGCCACGCATAAAGTCCAGTAACCTGCCCAGAACAGCCCCTGAAAACTGCCGCAAAACACCCCCGAACTGCACCTAAAAACTGCTCAATCAGTCCCCGAATTAACCAAAAATAGTGACCAGAAAATACCCTTAAAACAGCAGCGAAACTGAGTGAAAATAGCGGCCCAAACAGCGAAATAGTGAGGGAAAACATTGAACTAGTGAACCGGAGGAGTTTCGGAGCATCAACCATTCCGACGACCGTGTACCGTACCTCCGAGAGACGATTTAAAAGGTTAGACCTGAGGGCACTTTTCTTATTTATTTTCATTCATCTTTTAATTGTTTTATTTATTTTCTTCGCATGAGAGTCACTTGTGGATGCATGTTGTGGCCTTTGAATGGATGGGAAAATGTGTCGTCTCTTGTGGTATTTAGGATGGAAACCCAGACATAAATTCAATAGCCGAATCCAAATGGATGGTAGTACGGTTTGTAAGACCATGAAAGTGCAGGACCAAGAAGTGACCTTTAATGTTTTCAAAGCCATGAAATTCCCGAGTGATGAAAAGGAAGACGAATGTTTCAGAGTTGATGTTGTTGATAGTATCGTTCAAAATAATGAGCCAAATCCCACAGATACACTTGAAGCTTGCATCACCAACATGATTGACAGCGAGCTAGATGCTGAAATCCTGGAATGTATCAACTACCTTGACAAACCATTCCGATTCAAAGCAACACACCAGTTGAAAGCTTGGAACTGCCAAAGAAATATCGAATCAAGCCTTCGATTGAAGAACCACCACAGTTGGAGCTGAAGTTACTTCCGAGCCATCTCAGGTATGCATTTCTTGGAAACTCTTCTGAATACCTGTTATTATTTCTTCTTCACTAACATTGGAGCAGGAAGAAAAGCTACTGAGAGTATTACGAGAGCACAAGAAAGCCATTGGCTGGACTATAGTAGACATTCGAGGCATTAGTCCATCATTTTGCATGCATAAGATCCTGATGAAAGATGAGTAAAAACCCACTGTGGAACAACAACGGAGACTCAATCCAATCATGAAGGAAGTTGTGAAGAAAGAAATCATCAAATGGTTGGATGCTGGCATCATTTACCCCATCTCAGACAGCAGTTGGGTAAGTCATATGCAGTGTGTGCCGAAGAAAGGAGGAATTATTGTGGTTACCAATGAAAAGAACGAGCTGATTCCAACAAGAACGGTGACTAGATGGAGAGTATGCATGGACTACAGAAAGCTGAATAAAGCCATGAGAAAGGACCATTTTCCGCTACCATTCATTGACCAGATGTTAAACAGATTGGCAGGACATGAATTCTATTGCTTTCTTGACGGATATTCAGGGTACAATCAGATTGCCATCGCCCTAGAAGATCAGGAGAAAACCACATTTACATGTCCCTATGGTACTTTTGCTTTCCGCAGGATGCCATTTGGATTATGTAATGCCCCTACCACCTTTCAGCGTTGCATGATGGCCATATTCTCAGACATGCTGGAGCAGAGTATGGAGGTATTCATGGATGACTTTTATTTGTTTGGAGATTCTTTTGACCATTGCTTGCAAAATCTGGAACAGGTGTTACAAAGGTGCAAAGATACAAACCTGGTACTCATCTGGGAGAAATGTCATTTCATGGTACATGAAGGCATTGTTCTTGGACACCGGATCTCACAAAAGGTAATCGAGGTAGACAAAGCAAAGATTGAAACAATTGAAAAACTACCTCCCCCAACATCTGTCAAGGGGATTCGAAGTTTTCTTGGACATGCAGGTTTTTACAGGAGATTTATCGAAGACTTTTCCAAAATTGTAAAAAATCTTTGCAATCTTCTGGAAAAGGATGTGCCTTTCAACTTTACTAAAGAATTCCAGGAAGTTTTCGAGATCTTAAAACAGAAGCTGGTTTCTGCCCCCATCATTGTAGCACCAGACTGGACCATTCCATTTGAAGTGATGTGCGATGCTAGTGATTTTGCTGTAGGTGCAGTTTTGGGACAACGTAAAGCAAAGATTTTCCTATCTGCTGGGTCCTAAAGTGGTGGTCTACACAGATCATTCAATAATCAAATATCTGATCACGAAGAAAGATGCGAAACCCAGATTGATCCGTTGGATACTTCTTCTGCAAGAATTTGACGTGGAGATTCGAGACAGGAAAAGGGACAAAAAATCAGGTGGCAGATCATCTATCGAGGCTCGAGAATGGAGAAACAGCTGGCAAAGAACTGTCAATCAAAGAAACTTTTCCAGATGAATAGCTGTTTGCCATGAAACAATAGGAAGTCCCTTGGTATGTTGACTATGACAACTACATTGTGTCAGGATAATGGCCGTTGGAATGGACAACTCAGCAACGGAAGAAGTTCTTCAAAGAAGTCAAGTACTATGTCTGGGATGAGCCGTACATGTTCAAACGGTGTGCTGATCAATTATTGAGACGATGTGTTCCACATGAGGAGGTCAACAGTGTTTTGGCAGCATTGTCATTCATCACCATATGGCGGACACTTCAGCGGAAACAAAACTGCAGCAAAAGTTCTTCAATCAGGTTTGTTCTGGCCCACTCTTTTTATAGATACTTATCTTTTTGTTGCTTTTCAATGTGACAGGTGCCAAAGAACGGGAAATATTCCAGGAGAAATGAAGGACCGTTGCAAAACATTCTAGAAGTGGAAATATTCGATGTGTGGGGTATAGATTTCATGCGACCCTTTGTTCCATCATTCGGAAACCTATACATCCTGGTTGCTGTAGACTACGTCTCCAAATGGGTTGAAGCAATTGCATTGCCATCCAATGATTCAAAAGTGGTGATCAAATTCCTGAAAAAGAACATTTTCACTCGGTTCGGAACACCTCGTGCAATCATCAGCGATGGTGGGTCACATTTATGCAACAGATACTTCGATGCACTCCTATCCAAATACGGAGTTACTCACAAAGTTGCCACTGCTTACCATCCACAGTCAAATGGACAGGTTGAGGTTTCAAAAGAGAGATCAAAAGAATCTTAGAGAGAACCGTTGGATCAACAAGGAGGGATTGGTCAACAAAACTAGATGATGCATTATGGGCTTTGGGGGGCTAATTGGGCTGGGGTGCGAGGCTAGCAGCAAAACCAGAAACACCGACGCCGTTCGAATGCCAATTCGAATGCTACACGAACGTCCACAATCTACCTGACGTTCGAACGAAAGTAACAAACGCAGCACTAACGAAGTCAGTGAACTTGTGAGATGAACTTGATGATGTACTTATTCTGAATTTCCCCTTCCGACCTCCGTTTCCCGCAATATCCTGAGCTAAAAAGGTAGTGCCTCCAACTGAGACTCATCATCGGGTTTCACATGCGAAAATGCGATGCCTACACTAAGTTTGCATATAACCTATATCTAAGTTTGCATGAATAAAAGTAAGTCAAAATAATGGCAAGCACACAATCTCATGGACACATTAAATTGATAAATACGGAAACATAAATAAATAATCTATTGTCTAAACATAAACATTGAAGAGATGTAATTAAGCTCCTAGTGCGAAAGAAACAACTAAATCATGCATAAAAATAACATACTAAACAACTAAATCATGCATAAAAATAACATATTAGTTCTAATAAACAATGAATAAACACAAGATTATATGAAACGAAATATGTACGTTTCTCAAGCGGTACGTGGAATTGTATCCCAAGTTCAGACCGCACTACCATCCATTCAGATTCGGCTATGGAATTTACGTCTGGGTTTCCATCCGATATACCACGAGAGATAGCACAAAATCATTCATCCCATAACAATAACATACATGAACCAACAATGCGCATGCGAAGAAATAATAATAAATAACTAAAAAAGATGAACGAAAAAAATATAAAGGGTGCCCTCAGGTCTTACCTTTTAAGTCGCCTCTTGGAAGTTCATTACACGGCCGTTGGAAGGGTTAATGCTCCACAACTCCACCGATTCACTGGTTCACTGTCAACGTTTTTCTTCATCACCTCGCTATTTTGGGATGCTGTTTTCTCTGTTTTTGCTGTATTTTCTGGTTATTGTTTTTGGATATTGTTTGCGGTAATTAGGGGCTATTTTGGGTGCAGTTTTTAGTGGACTGGTTTGTGGTTTTGGGTGCAATTTTTAGTGGACTGGTTTGCGGTTTTGGAGGGCTGTTTTCGGGGGCTGTTTTTTGTTTTATGGTCAGTAAAGGTAGGTGCGTGTAAGGATTTACGTGGATGGCTGGTTGGTGCATGCATATTTTGGGTGATGTGAGTTGGTTGCCTTTGTCGGTGTCTAGGGTCTTTGCTTTGTCGGTCGGTGAAGTCAGGTGCGTGTAAGGGTTTATTTCTTTTGTTTGTTCGTTCGGTCAGTGTGGGGTATTAGGCTTTGCCTGTTTGTCTGATCGGTGGGGTTTGTCTTTTTCGTGGCTGTGTTAGATCTATTAGTGAGGGCTGCCGAGAGTGAGCTGGTGAGTGATGAGTGGGTGAGTGGGGTTTCTTTGCTTTTAAGGAGGGAGGTGAGGTAGTTTGTTTGCTGGTTTTTTTGTGAGTGCCGAAGATGGGAGATGATGGATGATGGCCGAGAGGGGAAGAAGGGTTGTTTGAAGTGTCCAGTTCTTAGGGTTTTATTATTTGGCTTCCACGAGAGAGAGACAAGTCTGCATGCGTGAGGAAGAGAGAGGGTGATAGAGAAGAGGTTAGGCGTGAAGATTTGTGGAAGGTACTTTAGTTTGCTTAGGTTTGCCGTGTCTTAGGGTTGCTGGATGAAGATTATTTGCTGTTTTGAAGGGAGAGGGCATGATGTGTCTAGGGTTTATTTGTGTTTTTATAGAGAGAGATAAGAGAGAGAGAGGGGGCGTAGAGCTATTAGGGTTTCTTTTTGGATGAATGTCGTGTGTTGCAAGTGGGAGAGAGAGGAGAGAGTTGTTGTGAATGAGCTATAGGGGAAGAAAAGGTTTGATTTATGTGTCTTTTTATAGGAGAGGGTTGGGGTTGTCCTCATTCGGGTAGGAAAGAGATCATGTAATTATGGGGGGGTATCTCTAATTGGTGTGTCATAAGGAAAAATCCATTCACTTTAGGAAGGTAATTTGTGAGATTTGATTTGATTTTATTTAGTTTAGGCATATGATTTAATTTAACTAGGAAGGTGATTTATGGGATTTGATTTGATTTTATTTAGTTTAGGCATTTGATTTAATTTATTAGGAAGGTGATTTATGGGATTTGATTTGATTTTATTTAATTTAGGAATGAGATTTGATTGGATTTTAACATGTGTTTAATGTGTTTGAATATTTATGGATGTGATTTAATGGGCTTGAAGGCATATGGGTGTGTAGGATGGCTAGTTGGAGGGCTTGGGCATGTGGTTGGTAGTGTGTGGGCTTGGGTGTGTGGTTTAGTGTAGGTTGGGGGGTTTTGGGCCAAGGATGAATTTTAAAATAGAGATCCAACGAACGAACCCGAAGCTAAGCAAACGAATTAAATCCAACAAGGTATTGATTTCCCTTTCGACGCCCGTTTCCCGCGACTTCCGCAACTTAAAGAGTAGTGCCTCCATACGAGACTCATCATTAGGACTTATATGTAAAAATGCGGTGCCTACAGTCTCCCCCACTTTGATGGGACTTGTGCAGTGTGTGACAATGACAATCCTATCAAAGTTATGCATGCATTTTTACTTACCTGGCTCGCCAGCTGCTGCTTGACTTGCCTGTTACTTTGAACTGAGTTGATCTGGTGGTGAGGTGCTGCGACCCCCTGAGTCTTGCTCCCGAACCATTGAGTGGGTCTTGTTCCCGATATGAATTGAGGGTCTTGTTCCCGAATTGAGATAAGGGTCTTGTTCCCTAATTGAGATGAGGGTTTTGTTCCCTATTTGAGTTGTGGGTCTTGTTCCCAAACTGAGTTGTGGGTCTTGTTCTCGAATTGAGATGAGGGTCTTGTTCCCCTTTTGTGTTGTGGGTCTTGTTCCCAAACTGAGTTGTGGGTCTTGTTCCCGGTTGTGGGTCTTGTTCCCAAATTAAGCTGCGGGTCTTGTTCCCGATTGTGGGTCTTGTTCCCAAATTGTGGTGCGTGTCTTGTTCCCGATTGTGGGTTGTGGGTATTGTTCCCGATTGTTATGAGGGTTTTATTCCCTGAATTGAGTTGCGAGTCATGTTCCCGATTGTGGGACTTGTTCCCAAATTGAATTACGGGTCTTGTTCCCGATTGTGGGTCTTCATTTCCGAACTGTTTGTCTTTGCCGCTGTAGGCACTGCATTTTTGCATGTAAGTCCATATGATGAGTCTTATTTAGAGGCACTACCATTTAAGTCACGGAAGTCGCGGGAAAAGAATGTCGGAATGAGAAATTCAGAATAAGTATGTCATCAGATTCAATTCACATGTTCACTGCTTTCGTTAGTGCTGTGTTCGTGAACACGTTCGAACGTCAAACAGATTGTGGGCGTTCGTGTAGCGTTCGAATTGGTGTTCGAACGGTGTCGGTACTTCTGGTTTTGTTGCTAGCCTCACGCCCAAGCCTATCTCACCCAAACCGAATCCAACAAATTAAATTAAATCCAATTAAAATCCAATTAAATTAAATCAAAATCATAATAAATATCATTTCAAAATTAAATAAATCACCTTCCTAATTACCAAAGATTTAAATTCAATTAAATAATTCACTCACCAAATTTAAAGATATTCCCCACCAAAATACAATTATCATTTCCTTTTTTAACTGATTAAATCCATCCATAATTTAATTGATTTGTTTCCTCTTCAAAACCCATGCATAACCCTAATTGACAACTATAAAAATACACAAAACCCTAAACTCCCTTAGCTAGCTAATGTTCACAGCAATTCACAAACAAAAAAAAACTAATAACCTCTCCCTTCATCTTCATCACAAGCCACGGCAACCCTTCAATCAGCCCTTAATCGACTAAACCAAACCCTTCAATCAGCTCTCAACCGTCACACTCAGCCAACTCTCGCCAACTCCACTCACTCACTGCCCCTCATCCTTCATACGCACAACACCCCCCTTTAACCCTAATCTTCTTCACGTCCTCCCCCTCACGCAAATAGCCATGAGCCAGACACGTAAACCATTCACATCATCATCGACCAGTAAGACTCTCTCTCTCTCGGATTCAATCCAAAACAAAACCCTAGCAGCCTTCTACTAGCGAACCACAAAAAATTCAAACTATGCACACGTAAATAATGAACTGCCCAAACCCCCGGCAAAGAGACTCACACAAACCCTCAAACTTCACACACAAAGACACATAACACCCCTCTGACCAACACACATAACACCCATAAAGCAGCCCCTTCATCACGCCCTAACTACCTTCAAACAGCAACCAACACAGCCACGCATAAAGTCCAGTAACCTGCCCAGAACAGCCCCTGAAAACTGCCGCAAAACACCCCCGAACTGCACCTAAAAACTCAATCATCAGTCCCCGAATTAACCAAAAATAGTGACCAGAAAATACCCTTAAAACAGCAGCGAAACTGAGTGAAAATAGCGGCCCAAACAGCGAAATAGTGAGGGAAAACATTGAACTAGTGAACCGGAGGAGTTTCGGAGCATCAACCATTCCGACGACCGTGTACCGTACCTCCGAGAGACGATTTAAAAAGGTTAGACCTGAGGGCACTTTTCTTATTTATTTTCATTCATCTTTTAATTGTTTTATTTATTTTCTTCGCATGAGAGTCACTTGTGGATGCATGTTGTGGCCTTTGAATGGATGGGAAAATGTGTCGTCTCTTGTGGTATTTAGGATGGAAACCCAGACATAAATTCAATAGCCGAATCCAAATGGATGGTAGTACGGTTTGTAAGACCATGAAAGTGCAGGACCAAGAAGTGACCTTTAATGTTTTCAAAGCCATGAAATTCCCGAGTGATGAAAAGGAAGACGAATGTTTCAGAGTTGATGTTGTTGATAGTATCGTTCAAAATAATGAGCCAAATCCCACAGATACACTTGAAGCTTGCATCACCAACATGATTGACAACGAGCTAGATGCTGAAATCCTGGAATGTATCAACTACCTTGACAAACCATTCCGATTCAAAGCAACACCACCAGTTGAAAGCTTGGAACTGCCAAAGAAATATCGAATCAAGCCTTCGATTGAAGAACCACCACAGTTGGAGCTGAAGTTACTTCCGAGCCATCTCAGGTATGCATTTCTTGGAAACTCTTCTGAATTACCTGTTATTATTTCTTCTTCACTAACATTGGAGCAGGAAGAAAAGCTACTGAGAGTATTACGAGAGCACAAGAAAGCCATTGGCTGGACTATAGTAGACATTCGAGGCATTAGTCCATCATTTTGCATGCATAAGATCCTGATGAAAGATGAGTAAAAACCCACAGTGGAACATCAACGGAGACTCAATCCAATCATGAAGGAAGTTGTGAAGAAAGAAATCATCAAATGGTTGGATGCTGGCATCATTTACCCCATCTCAGACAGCAGTTGGGTAAGTCATATGCAGTGTGTGCCGAAGAAAGGAGGAATTATTGTGGTTACCAATGAAAAGAACGAGCTGATTCCAACAAGAACGGTGACTAGATGGAGAGTATGCATGGACTACAGAAAGCTGAATAAAGCCATGAGAAATGACCATTTTCCGCTACCATTCATTGACCAGATGTTAGACAGATTGGCAGGACATGAATTCTATTGCTTTCTTGACGGATATTCAGGGTACAATCAGATTGCCATCGCCCCAGAAGATCAGGAGAAAACCACATTTACATGTCCCTATGGTACTTTTGCTGCTTCCGCAGGATGCCATTTGGATTATGTAATGCCCCTACCACCACCTTTCAGCGTTGCATGATGGCCATATTCTCAGACATGCTGGAGCAGAGTATGGAGGTATTCATGGATGACTTTTATGTGTTTGGAGATTCTTTTGACCATTGCTTGCAAAATCTGGAACAGGTGTTTACAAAGGTGCGAAGATACAAACCTGGTACTCATCTGGGAGAAATGTCATTTCATGGTACATGAAGGCATTGTTCTTGGACACCGGATCTCACAAAAGGTAATCGAGGTAGACAAAGCAAAGATTGAAACAATTGGAAAACTACCTCCACCAACATCTGTCAAGGGGATTCGAAGTTTTCTTGGACATGCAGGTTTTTACAGGAGATTTATCAAACACTTTTCCAAAATTGTAAAAAATCTTTGCAATCTTCTGGAAAAGGATGTGCCTTTCAACTTTAATAAAGAATTCCAGGAAGTTTTCGAGATCTTAAAACAGAAGCTGGTTTCTGCCCCCATCATTGTAGCACCAGACTGGACCATTCCATTTGAAGTGATGTGCGATGCTAGTGATTTTGCTGTAGGTGCAGTTTTGGGACAACGTAAAGCAAAGATTTTCCTATCTGCTGGGTCCCAAAGTGGTGATCTACACAGATCATTCAATAATCAAATATCTGATCACGAAGAAAGATGGCAAACCCAGATTGATCCGTTGGATACTTCTTCTGCAAGAATTTGACGTGGAGATTCGAGACAGGAAAGGGACAAAAAATCAGGTGGCAGATCATCTATCGAGGCTCGAGAATGGAGAAACAGCTGGCAAAGAACTGTCAATCAAAGAAACTTTTCTAGATGAACAGCTGTTTGCCATGAAACAACAGGAAGTCCCTTGGTATGTTGACTATGACAACTACATTGTGTCAGGATAATGGCCGTTGGAATGGACAACTCAGCAACGGAAGAAGTTCTTCAAAGAAGTCAAGTACTATGTCTGGGATGAGCCGTACATGTTCAAACGGTGTGCTGATCAATTATTGAGACGATGTGTTCCACATGAGGAGGTCAACAGTGTTTTGCAGCATTGTCATTCATCACCATATGGCGGACACTTCAGCGGAAACAAAACTGCAGTAAAAGTTCTTCAATCAGGTTTGTTCTGGCCCACTCTTTTTATAGATACTTATCTTTTTGTTGCTTTTCAATGTGACAGGTGCCAAAGAACGGGAAATATTTCCAGGAGAAATGAAGGACCGTTGCAAAACATTCTAGAAGTGGAAATATTCGATGTGTGGGGTATAGATTTCATGCGACCCTTTGTTCCATCATTCGGAAACCTATACATCCTGGTTGCTGTAGACTACGTCTCCAAATGGGTTGAAGCAATTGCATTGCCATCCAATGATTCAAAAGTGGTGATCAAATTCCTGAAAAAGAACATTTTCACTCGGTTCGGAACACCTCGTGCAATCATCAGCGATGGTGGGTCACATTTCTGCAACAGATACTTCGATGCACTCCTATCCAAATACGGAGTTACTCACAAAGTTGCCACTGCTTACCATCCACAGTCAAATGGACAGGTTGAGGTTTCAAACAGAGAGATCAAAAGAATCTTAGAGAGAACCGTTGGATCAACAAGGAGGGATTGGTCAACAAAACTAGATGATGCATTATGGGCCTACCGGACAGCTTACAAGACACCCATTGGTATGTCCCATATCCATTGGTGTTTGGGAAAGCATGCCATCTGCCAGTTGAGCTTGAACACAAGGCATACTGGGCACTGAAGAAGTTGAATCTTGATTCACAAGCTGCAGGGGAGAAACGACTTCATCAACTCAACGAATTGGAGGAGTTTCGTCTACAGGCTTATGAGAATGCTAGATTATACAAAGAAAAGACAAAGAAATGGCATGACCAAAAAATAGTGCATAGACAGTTGGAACCAAGGCAACAGGTGTTGTTGTACAACTCGAGGTTGAAACTTTTCCCTGGAAAGTTGAAATCTAGGTGGTCAGGTCCATTTGTGATCACTCAAGTTTTACCTTATGGAGCTGTTGAGTTACTGGATCCCAATACCAACAACACATTCAAGGTTAACAGTCAGCGTGTCAAGCACTACTGGGGAGAATCATTTGAGTGACAAAAAGAAAGTGTCACACTTTCAGATCCAGCCTAACGTTCAAGAAGTCACGTCTAGCTGACGACTTTAAACTTAGCGCTCGCAAGAGGCAACCCATGCAATTTTTGTATATATTGTGATTTGGTGTGATTTATTTGGTTTGTTTAGATTTTGCAGGTTAAGTCATTTCAGGATGGAAGAAGCTCTAGCAAATCTTCACAAGCAATTTACTTCTCTCCCTCAAAAATCTCTGATGAATCAAACTCGCTTTACACAAGCTCGCTGACTGTACGGATGAACAACTCACAATCCATGTTCCTAATGACATTCGTGGTTTGGGTGAAGCAAGAGTCCGATTGGCAGGTGAGTCTTCTGACTCATTATATTTCACATCTGCCTGGTTTTGGAAGAAGCACATATGCAAAGAAACGTAGAGCTAAGCAAATGGTGTTTGTTACAAATGTGCACGCTGGAATTGCAATACTCGTTGTCGTTCTTTAGGAATGGTGTCTGATAATCGCGAAGACAAAATTAAATTCATTAGGGATGGCTTGAGTAAGGAGTCTTTAGATGATATATCATCGACTCTTGAGACGCATCCCAGTCGATATGTACACATAGCCATTCACAAATTACATACACAATTTCAAAAAGAAAGACAACAGTTAAGTCTTGGGAATCTGACTCAAAAAGACCCTGTTTGCCAATTTATAAGAAAATTGGATGGGAAGCTTGTCCCTAAAGCATAGACGTCAATCAAGCTGCTACTTTCCTTGTAAATATTATATCTCTTTTTCTTTCCTAATAATTGTAATTTGTTTTGTTGTACTTTATCCGACAGGATCAAACCTTTTGACTATCACGATTTATTTTACTGTTTAACTAATAATTGTCATTTGGCAGGTACTAGTGCTATTATTTTACTCACCCTTTTCAGGTGTTATAAATTCAACTCATCATTGCACTTTTGAAGACATCCAGAGTAAAACATGGAAGCCACTTCAAGAAGACGATTTGAAAACATCTGTGTGTTTTGTGCGGTAGTAGTGTTGGTACTAAACCACAATACATAGAAGCAGCACAAGAATTGGGTCGAGTCTTAGCTGCAAGCAAGAAATATGCACTAAGTATATGGCGGAGGCAATCTTGGACTAATGTGGATCGTTTCAAAGGCTGTACAGGAGGGAGGCAGTCACGTTTTGGGAATCATCCCAAAACCCTTGGCAGAAGCAAATCTTATTGAACCATCAAACGGAGAGGAACTGATCGTGCCACGTATGTCTGAACGACTGGTAGAAATGATTAACCGTGCTGATGCTTTTATTGCTTTGCCAGGTGGCTTGGGCACATTGGAGGAAATTTTTATAGTGCTATCTTGGGCGAACTTGAACATACACCAGAAACCAATTGGGCTATTTAACGTTGATGGATTTTATGATTTTCTTTGTGTGTTTCTTGATGATGCCCGAAGAAATGGGTTCGTCTCAAAACCTTTGAAAGAACTCCTATTTACTGCCAGAACTGCTCCGGATCTAATAGACTAACTTTTAGCCTATGAACACAAGTTGACCTATCCTTTCAAAGATAAATTGGTTCGAGGATGATCGTGGTAAGAGGGGTCGGATTAATCTGGATCTTAACCTTTAATTTCCTGTAGAATTTCAACTAACCAGGTATTATCCTCTAAACTCTTCTTCTACCGTTTAAGACATTGGGACAATGTCTCATTTAGGTTTAGGGGAGGGAATTAGTTGATTTATATTTTTTTTAGTTGTGTGTTGTTTTATTTTTTAGTCCAAAATTTTCGAAAAATACAAAAAAAAAATTGAAAATTTTTCAAAAATTACAAAAATATTTTGTGTTTTGTTTTGACTAAAAAGTTGAAATTGGTAAGAGATAGCTGAGTAAGGAGTTTCCACTCCTGAGACGTATCTCAAACCTATTTCGAAACAAGTTAATTTTTGTTTATTTCCTTTTGAATTATTTAATTTGTGAATTCTCTATAATACTGATTAAAATGGATCTTCATATGCTCAGTTAGCAGGTATTATCAACATACATAGTAACATACGGACATGAGCTAAAATTGAAAAGTTTGTAATATTCAGTGCTCTAGTTTAATTGGAGGAGGAAGCATCCAAAAAGCAATGGAGTAAAAAAAAACGTCTGAGATCTGAGTTATTAAGTCTGTAAGGGTGTTTTAACACCTAGTGCCCTAAAGCCAATTGGTTTGGGAGTCACTGGCCCAAAGCTCGCTACATGGATCAAAGATGCTGCAAAAATATATATATCTGAAGTCTGAGTAATTAAGTCCGTAGGGGTGTCTTAACACCTGGTGCCCTAAAGCCAACTGGTTTGGGAGCCACCGGCCCAAAGCTCGTTACATAGATGAAAGGTATTGTATATAAATAAAAAAATATAGAAAAAAAAAATTAAAAAAAAATCAGAAAAATTATTCCATTGCTATAAAAAGGTGTGAATTCTGATAAACTTATGGACAAAAATATTACTCTTTTCTCAACTGCACTTATGACTGTTGTGGGCAAAAATGAGATTGATTAATACTTTGTTGGCTGTGTATATGGAGAATGGTAAATATAATCGGAGAATTTACTTATTCGGAATTTAGAAAGAAACAAAACAACTAGTAACTTGGAGTAGAGTTTCACCTGATTAGTCACTAACTTCTCTTTATTCTCTTTTCTCTTGTCTTTTTGCTTTGTGTGCATTAGTTTTACTACCATTTACTTTTGTAAAATGTTTGTGGGTATCATTGCTGTAAACCCTCACAAGACTACAACTCGTCCACTAGGGACACCTAGGAGTTTAAAGGCTTGCTTGCATACGCTAAATGCAACCGTGATCCCTACGAAAGTGGCTTAGTTTAATTTTTTTTTTTGTTTTGCTCGAGGACTAGCAAAATGTTAGGTTTGGGGGTGTGATGAGCGGAAAATTTATCAATATTTACCGCCCCTTTTACTTAATATTTTGTTTAGTTTCTCGGGGTTTGATGAACGTTTTGATGTGTTTTAGTTTATTTTGCAGATAAAATAATATTGGGACTCAATGAAATCATTTAGGACGAAAATGTGGGTCAAATATAAAAATTAAAATTGGACTTGACATATTAATTTTGGAGATTGGAAACTTGAAAGGGCGTTTTTAACGAAGTGCAGTTTTGGAAATTCCAGTTTTGCGCATCTGTCGTTTATTTTGGGCATAACTTTTCACTCCGATATCGGATTGAGCTGATTAAAGTGCCAGATTAAAAAGAAGACTCGAAGATCTACAACTTGGAAAGACAAATAATTTCGAATTCCGAAGATTTCATGACCGAAATTGATGAACATCCAGCAGTGTGTTGTGTGTAATTATTAAAGTCATTTTCAAAGCAAAAAATAAATAATAAATAAATTATAAAAATTATCAAATCACCACCAAACATGATAAGAAATTAGTGGAGCAATTAATAATGGATTGGTGGAGTAATTAGTGGGAGAAATAATTAATGGATTGGTGGAGAATTTGATGGATGATTTATGGAGGCAAAATTTTGCCTATAAATACCAAGACATTTCATTTGTAAAATTTCATACTTTCTTCTTTGAAAATTCCTAATGAATAAATAAGAAGATTGTATCTTGTTTGTTTATTACAGCTTCCAGTAATTAATTTCCGCTTTCGCACTTTCTTTTCTTACTTTTCAGTTTTTACTTTCAGCAATTTACTTTTATGCACAAACCTTTTCTTTCTTTACTTTTGCAGTTTTTATTTTTCAAACAATGAGGAGGTAACTCCCTCTTGCTGGGGTAAAAGGTAAACCTTGTATTATTGCTATCTAGATTAATCTCCCTTAAATATAAAATATAAACTATTTAAAACCTGACTTAATGAGGATACCGCTATATTGGCCGGTTGGAAATTAATTATAAATTGGTTTTAACCTGACTAAGAATGGATACCGCCTGCTTGGTCGGTTGGTAATTAATTATTAATTTGACTTAATCAGGATACCGCCTATATGGCTGGTTGGTAATTATCACGCAAAGTTAATATATTATATTAAGGGAGATATCTAAAATAATAGTAATAAAAGTTGATCCTCTAACCCCAGCATTTTCTTTTATTGTACTTTTACTTTATTTAATTTCAGCAATTTACTTTTCAGCAATTTACTTTCAGTAATTTACTTTTTTTTTTTTTTTACTTTTTACTTTTTACTTTTTACTTTTTACTTTTACTTTATTTACTTTTCAACAATTTACTTTTCAGTATTTAATTTTTAGTATTTTACTTTATGTCTTTTATTTATTTACTACTTGTAAATATGTGTCGTAACTAAGCCAGTTATCTGGGGTTGTGGTGAAATCCAATATCACCGGTTTTATAAGGGGTTAAATTATAGTTTTGGTAATATAAAGTTTATTTATTGAGTCTTAATCTTAATGCTTTTTATTAAATGGCCATTAATAAAATTGAACTGGTAAACTTAAAATGAACTAGACATATGGATTTTAAGTTTAAGACCTTAGACTCAATAGCCCACGATCTTCCTTGAGGATAGATAACCCTTTAATAGATTTCCTTACAGGATAGGAATATACCTGTCGGGCGGGGGTAGCCATAATTGGAACTTAATCTTAATGAATCCAGGTAATTTGGTTGGCATAGACATATGGTTCAATTGGGTTATACTGGATATTTGTAGTTGACCATCGGAAGAGGCTTTTACATAATTTAGTGTTCCAGGTTAATAAATCAATATTTTACCCAACTATAAGATAACCACTTCATCTTTAAAATGATATTGCAAAGAAATCACAACCCTAGATAGTTTTTAATATGAATTTTCTTAAACCTACTTTCGAACAATTTAATTTACTTGTTTTTTAATTTAGAATCATCACCTTTTCAAATCAATCGAACAACCTGTTAGATACTAGTAATCATTTGACCTCATAAAATTAATAGATTAGATATTAAGTCCTCGTGGGATCGATACTTTTTATACTACTTGAACGATACGTGTGCTTGCATTATACGCGTGTGTAAGCACCGGTCAGATGCGTCCCAGGGTCGAGGACCCACTACATCATCAGCTTATGGGCGAGGCCTACTTTGTCAGCGGTATTGGGTTGAGGTGCCAGGGTCGAGATGCCCCCGTTGTCGGTTGCAGTTCCGGATGCGTCCTAGGGTCGAGGGTCCACTGCATCATCAATTGTAGTTATGGGATGCGTCCCAGGGTCGAGGACCCACTACATCATCAGCTTATAGCGAGGCCCACTTTGTCAGCGGTATTGGGTCGAGGTGCCCCCAATGTCAGTTGCAGTTCAGGGATGCGTCCCAGGGTCGAGGACCCCTACATCATCAGATTATGGGCGAGGCCCACTTTGTCAGCGGTATTGGGTCGAGGTGTCAGGGTCGAGGTGCCCCCGTTGTCGGTTGTAGTTCCGGGATCTGTCCCAGGGTCAAGGGCCCAATGCATCATCAATTATAGTTCCGGGATGCGTCCCAGGGTCGAGGACCCACTACATCATCAGCTTATGGGCGAGGCCCACTTTGTCAGCGGTATTGGGTCGAGGTGCCCAGGGTCGAGGTGCCCACGTTGTCGGTTACAGTTCCGGGATGCGTCCCAGGGTCAAGGGCCCACTACATCATCAGTTGTAGTTCCGGGATGCGTCCCAGGGTCAAGGACCCACTACATCATTAGCTTATAGGCGAGGCCCACTTTGTCAGCGGTATTGGGTCGAGGTGTCAGGGTCGAGGTGCCCCCGTTGTCGGTTGTAGTTCCGGGATCTGTCCCAGGGTCAGGGCCCAATGCATCATCATTATAGTTCCGGGATGCGTCCAGGGTCGAGGACCCACTACATCATCAGCTTATGGGCGAGGCCCACTTTGTCAGCGGTATTGGGTCGAGGTGCCCAGGGTCGAGGTGCCCACGTTGTCGGTTACAGTTCCGGGATGCGTCCCAGGGTCAAGGGCCCACTACAATCATCAGTTGTAGTTCCGGGATGCGTCCCAGGGTCAAGGACCCACTACATCATTAGCTTATGGGCGAGGCCACGTTTTTCAGCGTATTGGGTCGAGGTGCCCAGGGTCGGAGTGCACCCGTTGTCGGTTGTAGTTCCGAGATGCGTCCCAGGGTCGAGGGCTCACTGCATCATCAGCACAGTTCACATTCGGTGGTTCGGGAACAAAGCCCAGAGGTCAAGACACCTCACCATCATATCAATTCAGTTCAAAACAACAAGCAAGTTAGGTGGCAGCTAGCAAGCCAAGAATTCATTCATCATCACTTTTAGGATGTGTCCCAGGGTCGAGGGCCCACACATCAGTTGCAGTTCTGGGATGTGTCCCAGGGTCGCGGGCCCACTGCATCATCAGCACAGTTCACATTTGGTGGTTCGGGAACGAAGCTCAGGGGTCGAGGCACCTCGCCACCATATCAACTCAGTTCAAAGCAGTAGGCAAGTCAGTTGGCAGCTGGCGAGCCAGGTAAGTAAAAATGCATTGCACGTACTTTGATAGGTGGGGGCGACTGTAGGCACTACATTTTTGCATATAAACTCGATGATGAGTCTCATATGGAGACACTACCTCTTTAGTTGTGAAAGCCGCGGGAAACGGACGTTGGAAGGGTAAAGTTGGAAATTAGCATTTTTTCATATTTAACTCGCTTGTTTCGCTTCGGGTTCGCTTGTTGGACCTCTGTTTTTAAACACACCAAGCCCAAACTAAAATAATTAAAACATTTAAAATACATGTCACAAATTAAATTAAAACCAATTAAATTAAACTTAAATTAAATTAAATTAAATCACATTTCTAAACTAAATAATTCCAATGAAATTAAATTAAAACACATGTCACAAATTAAATTCCTTTCCCAAATTAAAAGATTCAAACTAAAACAAATAGCATTCCTAATTAAAATAAATCACATTCCTAATTTAATTAAATCACCTACAATTTAAATAAATCATATCCTTAATTAAAAAGAACAAATCAAATCAATTCCCCTAATTAAAGATTTTCCCTATCACATAATAATTAAAAATATCTCCCAATTAATACACAAATTCTATTCCTTCTCCAACAAGGTAAACCCCCTCCATTGGCCTATAAAAAGAACACTTAACCCCACATTAAACCGGGGCTCATACACACAATATTGACACAAGAAACAACCTAGCCTCCTTCACGCCTATTCACTAAAGAACGCAAGAGCCTTCACGCACCCACAGCCAACACACATTTCCCAATTCAGCGCATAAGCCCTCAAACATGTCCCCACGCATCAGCCCTCAAACCTCACCCACGTTCACAGCCCTTCACGCCTCACGCATAGCCACCTGCCACCTTTAATTCACGCACATAACTCTGCACTCAATCTCCACGCATAAAGCCCTCCCCTAAAGCAGCCACCGACCAAATCAATAGCAACACGTCCATAGCCTGCCCATTAACGCAACAACCAATAAACCCCCTAAAAATCACACAAACCAGCCCTCATTCTGACCCTAGAATTCACGTGGATCACCCTCATTCCACCTCCCTTATTCACGCATACATACCCTAAAACAGCCACATCACACACACCCAATGCAAGCCCATCACTGCCCTCCAAAACTGCCGCAAACCCCTCACTGCAATGCCCTCTAAATATGCCGCAAACAGCCCCCTTTACTGCCAATAAATTGCCGTCCATTAGACCCTTAAAATAGCCCAGAAAACACCCCAAAACTGCATCAAAAAACTGTCATGAAATCCCCCCTCAAAAATCACCAAAAACGCACTCCCTAGCCTCCAAAAACCACCAAAACAGTCCCTTAAACAACAAAAAATAGTAGCCTAAAAACAGCAGCGAAACGGAGCAAAAAATAGCAGCCCGAATAGCAAAACAGCGAGGAAAGACGTTGAGTTGGTGAACCGAAAGATTTGCGGATCATTCACCCTTCCAAAGGACGTGTAACGCCCTTTCGAGAGACGACAAAAGAGGTTAGACCTGAGGGCACCTTTTTATTTATTATCCTTCATTTATTTTATTTAATTTTGAAATATTATCGCATGAGAGTCGTTTGAGGCATGATGTGATTTTTTGATGAGCGGAATATGTGTTCCCTTTTGTGGTATATAGGATGCAAAACCGGACGTAAATTCCTTAGCCGAATCCGAATGAACGGTAGTGCGGTTTGTACTCTAGATACAACGCCACGTACCACTTAAGAGACACGTATTTCGTCTCATCCAAACTTGTGTTTGAGCATGATGTAGTTCGTAGATTATTACTTAAAGCATGATGTAGTCTAGTTTATTGTTTATTTTCAAGCATGATTATGTTATTTTATGCATCGTATTTTGTTTAGTTTATGATTATGTTTAAATAGTTATTTTTTTATTTTGGGTTGATGGCTCAATGTGCTCATTGTGTGATATTGTGTGTTTGCCATTTAAGGACTTATTTTGAAGCATGCAAACTTAGATTATGAGTTATTTTGATGAATGCATACTAGACGTAGATTACCATTGAGCATGAATGTTGAATAGATTCGGTTAAGATATTGCACAAATCACATCATTACAAGTGGCATAAGTAAGGGACCATTCCGAACCCTACAGGTTTGAGGTCTTCCCTTGCGAGGGGTGAGTGCGGCCTTAAATCTTTGTCCCAGTTCACACTGGGTGGCGACTCCATGTTATTTCTCTGGTTTAGTTCCTCCGCGGACTATTCTGTACTCCTAACTAGGCCGCGAGCCTAGAAAGGCGTTGTCAAGTTCTGTTGTCTACAATCAGCTTGGGGCCGAGGCCCACATCAGCATCAGTTTAGGGCCGAGGCCCACATCAGTAGCAGTTTTGGGATGAGTCCCAAGGTCCAGGCCCACACATATCATCGGCAATTCTGGGGATGAGTCTTAGGGTCGAGGCCCAAATCAGTATCAGCTTGGGGGCGATGCCCACATCAACATCAGTTTAGGGGCGAGGCCCATATCAGTATCGGTTTGGGGGCGAGCCCACATCAGTATCAGTTTGAGGGCGATGCCCACATCAATATCAGTTTGGGGATGAGTCCCAGGGTCGAGGCCCACATCAGCATCAGTTTTGGGGGATGCGTCCCAGGGTCGTGACCCACATCAGCATCAGTTTTGGGGATGCGTCCCAGGGTCGTGACCCACATCAGCATCAGTTTTGGGGATGAGTCCCGGGGGCGAGGCCCACATCAGTATCAGCAGTTTTGGGGATGCGTCACAGGGTCGTAACCCACATCATCATCAGTTTTGGGGATGCGTCATAGGGTCGTGACCCACATCATCAGCAGTTTTGGGGATGCATCCCAGGGTCATGACCCACATCATCAGAAGTTTTGGGGATGCGTCCCAAGGTCGTGACCCACATTGTCAACATTATCGGGATACCTCCCGAGGTCGAGGCCCCCGTTGTCGGTTGTAGTTATTGGGATGCATCCCAGGGTCGTTGGCCCCCTGCATCATCGGTTTTGGGGATGCGTCCCAAGGTCGTGATCCACATTGTCAGTGGTATTCGGATGCGTCCCAGGGTCGATGACCCATTGTATCAGCAGTTGTAGTTCCGGGATGCATCCCAGGGTCGAACACCCATTACATCGTCAGTTGCAGTTAATGGGATGCGTCCCAAGGTCGAGGCCCGCTGCATCATCAACTCCGTTCGGAGCAGCATGCAAGTCAGGTGGCAGTTGGCGAGCCATGTAAGTAAAAAATCATTGCATAACTTTGATAGGATTGTCATTGTCACACACTGCACAAGTCCCATCAAAGTGGCGGCGACTGTAGGCACTGAATTTTTGCATGTAAGTCCCTATGATGAGTCTCATTTAGAGGCACTACCTTTTAAGTCACAGAAGTCGCGGATTCAATTCACATGTTCACTGCTTTCGTTAGGGTTGCGTTCATGAACACGTTCGAACATCAAGCAGATTACGGGCGTTTGTGTAGCGTTCGAATCGGCGTTCGAACGGTGTTGGTACTTCTGGTTTTCTTGCTAGCCTCACGCCTAAGCCCATCTCACCCAAGCCCAATCCAATAAATTAAATTAAATCCAATTAAAATCCAATTAAATTAAATTAAAATCAAATTAAATCTCATTTCAAAATTAAATAAATCACCTTCCTAATTACCAAAGATTTAAATTCAATTAAATAATTCACTCACCAAATTTAAAGATATTCCCCACCAAAATACAATTATCCTTTCCTTTTTTAACTAATTAAATACATCCATAATTTAATTGATTTGTTTCCTCTTCAAAACCTATGCATAACCCTAATTGACAACTATAAAAATAACACAAAACCCTAAACTCCCTTAGCTAGCTAATGTTCATGGTAATTCACAAACAAACAAAAACCTAATAACCTATCCCTTCATCTTCATCACAAGCCACGACAACCCTTCAATCAGCCCTTAATCGACTAAACCAAACCCTTCAATCAGCTCTCAATAGTCACACTCAGCCAACTCTCGCCAACTCCACTCACTACCTCTTACCCTTCACACGCACAGTACCCCCCTTTAACCTTAATCTTCTTCATGTCCTCCCTCTCACGCAAATAGCCACGAGCCAGACATGTAAACCATTCACATCATCGACTAACAAGACTCTCTCTTCTCGGCTTCAACCCAAAATAAAACCCTAGCAGCCCTCTACTAGCGAACCACAAAAAATCCAAACCATGCACACGTAAATATTGAACTGCCCAAACCCCCAGCAAAGAGACTCACGCAAACCCTCAAACTTCACACACAAAGACACCTAACACCCCTCTGACCAATTCACATAACACCCATAAAGCAGCCCCTTCATCAGACCCTAACTAACTTCAAACAGCAACCAACACAGCCACGAATAAAGTCCATTAATTGCCCAGAACATCACCTGAAAACTACTGTAAAACACCCCCGAACTGCACCTAAAAACTGCCCAAAATAGTCCTCGAATTAACCTAAAATAGTGACCAGAAAATACCCTTAAAACAACAGCAAAACAGTAGTGAAATGAAGTGAAAATAGTGGCCCAAACAGTGAAACAGCGAGGGAAAACATTGAACCAGTGAACCGGAGGAGGAGCAGCTGAGCATCAACCTTCCGAAGACTGTGTACCATACTTCGAGAGACGATTTAAAAGGTTAGACCTGATGGCACTTTTCTTATTTATTTTCATTCATCTTTTAATTGTTTTATTTATTTTTTTCGCATGAGAGTCGCATATGGATGCATGTTGTGGCCTTTGAATGGATGGGAAAATATGTCATCTCTTGTGGTATTTAGGATGGAAACCTAGACGTAAATTCCGTAGCCGAATCCGAATGGACGGTAGTACGGTATGTACTTGGGAAACAACTCCACATACCACTTGAGCAAACAACACATATTTCAATTTATTTTATCTTATTCGTCTATTATTCGTATTTTACATTCCGCCATTTACTTTCCATACGTTATTTGTTTGTGTATTGATGATAAAATGCGCATGGGCTAACGAGGGTGGATTAAAGGTCCTCTATTCGAGGGAAATGCTTGAAGGCCACCTTTACCACGATGTTTCGCCGCGCCGGACGATGTATGTTTGATTGAATGTGAGATATGTTTAATCGGACATACGAAGTTCCACATTATTGTCTCATTCATTTGTATGCATTGTAATATAATTCGCATGGGCTAACTAGTGTGGATTAAAGGTCCTCTATTCGATGGAAATGCCTGAAGACTACCTTTACCACGATGTTTTGCCGCGCCTTTTATCATTTCATTTTTACCCTTTGCATATCATTGCTTTATTCACACATGAATTGCATTCTAGTGCGTATGGGCTAACTAGGATGGATTAAAGGTCCTCTATTCGAGGGAAATGCCTAAATGCTACCTTTACCACGATGTTTTGCCGCGTCGGACGAGGTACACTCGATTGAGTGTGAAATGTGTTCAATTGAGCATACAAGGTCCCATATTATTTATTTGTTTATTCATGTATTGATAATATAATGAGCATGGGCTAACTAGGGTGGATTAAAGGTCCTCTATTCGAGGGAAATGCCTAAAGGCTACCTTTACCATGATGTTTTGCCACGCCGGACGAAGTGCACTCGATTGAATGTGAAATGTGTTCAATCGGGCACACGAGGTCCTACATTATGTATTTGTTTATCCATGCATATGTTTGTGTCATTTCAGATGCCATTTTGGTAATCTTGTTCGAACATGTTTCCGAACGCTACACGAACGTATGCATCTTATCTCATTCCGTTCGAACGCGTTTACAAACGCTACTCGAATGCACATGCGTTTGTTTTATCATGCATTAGGTCTTATCCCGTTCGAACGCGTTCTCGGACGCTATACGAACGCGAACATTCTGTTCACCGTTTGAACGCGTTTTCAAACGCTACACGAACGCACATACAATGAACAGATTTCTTTTCATCACATTTCATGCATGTTCGCTTCTTTGGTAATTTCTTTTGCATTACATAATTAATCATATCATTTCATTATTGACACTTTTACTGTTATCATTTATTTATATTCCCGCATCTATCTACTTAATGTGTTCGTGAGATTATGTTCAAGCATGATTAGGTCGTTAGTATGTTATTTATTTCTTAAGCATGATTTAGCTGTTAGTACGTTGTTTCTTTATGCATGATTTGGTTATTTTCTTTCGCAATAGGCGTTCAATTTACGTTTATGTTTATGTTGTTATTTATTTTTCGTGTTTGATAAATCAACATGCTCATGAGATTATTGTGTGATATCGTATGTTTGCCATTATGATGATGTACTTTTATGAATGCGAACTAGATATAGGTTATTCTTGAATATATATGTTGCGTAGACTCGGTTAAGTTATTGCACAAATCATTTCATTACAAGTGTCATAAGTAAGGGATCATTCCGAAACCAACGGTTTGAGGTCTTCCCTTGCGAGGGGTGAGTGCGGCTTTAAATCATTTTCTCAGTTCACATCGGGTGGCGACTCCATTTTTATTTCTCCAGTGTAGTCTCCCGCGGGCTACTCCGTACTCCCGACCGGGCCGTGAGCCTGGATTAGCGTCACCGATTTCTGTGTCCTACAACCACTTTTCTTCAAAACCTTCGAACAAAAACAAAACAAAATTGTGTGCATGTGACATGTATGCATGGATATGCTTCCTATTCTGATGGGTTAGGAATTTCTATAGCTCTTTGGTGTCTTTCACCTACAAATGTCTTTTTTCGCCCTCTAGGCATGCTTACACTTTCTTTCTGCCAGTTCTCTTCTGGTGATTTCTCAGTTTTCTTTGATCCCATGACTCAAGATTCCATTATGTCCCTTATTCGCGAGGTGGTAGACTAGTCACCCCCAGACTTGGCTTAGCTTAGCTTTTTTTTTGTTATTCGTCACTTGTACTTGGCCAAAGTAGATCATTTTATAAGGTGTCCCATATTGTCGTATCATATTAGTTTTTTTTACGAGATAGTCCCAATAGTTGTTCATATTATTGCCCTCAAAAGATGCCCAGTGTTGAAACTATAGAGCCTTCAAAGTACTTGAGGCAACTCAAATCCGACCGTTTGAATAAATGATCTGAACCAGACTTAAAGTGTGTGTGTGCTAAGGTTCTTTTACAGCTTGATCCTTGGGTAAGCCCATTCAATGATTTTGTTTCAAAGAATGAGATTGAGGGGTCAAACCAACCTAGATGTCTTGATCATGCTCTGAAATTACTCATCTGTACTAAATGTGATATGATTTTCTTTTTCTTTTATTTTCGTCTCTTTTCTTTTTTTTTCTCTCTCTCTTTTTTTTAACACACCTACCATTTAAGTTAGCATTTCTCCTCATGGTGGTCCTAATACCCGCCCATGGGTAGCTTTATGGTTATCGGTTATAGGTGGTTTATATTTTCTTCTTGAGAGACTTTTCTTTGGTTTCCAACCATACCACATATCGTAACACAAGTAATTCATGATGGACATCTAAGCGAACGGTCATTCATCGATCCGCAATCTCTTTAACTAGTCACATTGCCGACTACTCAGGCTTTCACTGCTAAGATCCTCTAATTAATTGCTCGCGAGTCTAGTCAAGATCAACTACTCAAAATATCGGATGAGAGTACCTCTCGCACTTATCGTTTCTAAGGTTTCACCCTAAAGCAAACAATTTCATCATCGGAATAATGCTTAACTATTGAGGTAAAAACTCGAACAAGTAGGTAAAATCAATGTCTTTATTTAAAAAATGCAAGATTGCAATCAAATAAACCAGGAAAACATCTTCATCGTCTACAATATTGCCTTCTTCCTTGGACTATGGTTATTCACTGCTGCCATCACCCATCCCCATGCAAGAAGCTTGGTGGTTGAGAGCTTGGAGGACAAAGGTTTCGGGTAAGCCGGAGTTGATCATGTAGGTGGGTGGTGGAACAGAGTGGTAGTTAGGTAGAGGATTTCTGTGTGTGTTGGGTTGTTCTTTTTCTAGGTCAGGTATTTTATTGGCGTCAATGAAGTTTTGGATCTCATGCCTAAGGCGGGCACAATTGTCCATTTCGTGGCCTTTATGCTGATGGAAGTGGCAGTATTGGTTTAAGTCGAAGTAGTGTGGCACAGGGTCTGGAATTGGTCTAGGTTCTAAAGGTTTCAAGAGTCCTTATCATTTTAACTTCTCAAGCACCTTTGACAAAGGTCTACCAAGGTTGGAGAATCACCTGTTTCTGACGGTATCGATCTCAGCAGTAAGGGGCTTGGTCTCAAAAGGCCCCCAATAGTCCTTCTATTCTGGCCATAGAACTTCCTATTCGCAACTTCTTCCTCCTCAATGTCCATAACAATCTCCCTCAACTGTCAAAAATCACCAATCATAGAGGTCATCCTCCTCAGCTTGCTGTAAATAGAGGGCTTAGTACCATTGATGATCATCTTGATCTGGTCCTTCTCCGTGGGCCGATTCTACATCTTCAAGAGCTAGTTTCTCTAGCGATTTATATAATCCTTGAAGCTCTCATCCGGCTTCTGTTTGGTATTCTCCAAGTCGCGAAGCGATAAGTCGATCTCCAAGTCTGTTACATATTGCTTCAGAAAGGCCTCCGCCAATGCCCTCCAATCATCCTTGACCTTTCTCTTAAGGCCGTGATACCATACCATGGGTGCCCCCTAAAGCGACATCCCAAACATCTTCTGAACCTGACGCTTCGACAGACCCACTGAACACATCACAGAAACATACTGTCAGAGATGGACCCTCGGATCCTCGTTCCCATTGAGCCTGGCTATGTCAGACATCTTGAATTGAGCCGGTAGCTACTCCTCAAAAGTCATCGCCTCATAATCTAGCAAATCTTAATGCTTACCCCTCATTTTATGAGTAACTGACTCTACCTGATCCCTGAGTTTCTGCAACTCTACCTAAGACCCGACTATCCTTCATGCGGCATACTCAGCCATGTCATCATCAAAAATAGGGATATCATCACTCATCCTGCTCGGAGGCTCTTTACGCCTCACATTATTAGAGCCTCCCCCAGCATGGGGCAAAACCATATTAGCCATAGCGGTGGTCAAAGCTTGCAACTGCTCGGTAACCTTGGTGAGACTAGTCTCCAGCTGATCCATACAGGATCCCTCGTTTCTTGATTCGCTCATGTTCACTATCGGCCTTCTGACGAATCTTCCCTAACCCAACGGGTATCTATGAAGTCTTTTAAAACCGGATGTTAGCATGTATGTGTGCGATGCATGGAATATATAAGTTAGACCATTATCATTCCAAAGCATTCAACCATACTGTTGCGCGGTGCAAACTTGTCCCAATTGAAAAGGCCCAACATGTTTACACTTTTGCGATAACATGGATAAACAACTTCAAATGATAAAAGGCCTAAATACAGAATGGCCCATCGTCATTTTAGATGTTTTTGGCCCAATAGTCAGAGGGCATGAACGCGACCCAGTTTAAATGGCCCAACGAGTTCATATCTCATGACAGGAAGTCCAACTGAATCCAAATGATGATGGTCCCAAATACATGCATAAAGAGGTGTTTTCTATTGGTCCTACAACTACAGTTCATATGTGGGTTTATGGGGGTATAGACAAAGGCTCCCGCTGGTGAAGGATTGCCTACAACTAGCTCTCCCCACTCAAGGGTTCAAGCGACCAAGTGAGCGCACCTTTTTATACTTTAAGGTACGTGCCAACGAGTTATGGTGCATGACTGACTGTCATATGGATTTCCTATTGAAGATTCCCCAGAAGGAGGGTGGAGTGGACTCTCTTAAATGCCCAAGCCTCTTAGGCTCTTATCGCCTTGGTGACAGGAATAAACAACAAGTCCTCCAAATTAGTCCATCACAGTAAGCTTCGAGTAAATGATTATCTAGGTGCCTTCACAGCTTTTCCTTTACAGAAAGGTAGTGAATGAGGGAAGACACCAAACCATTACCTAGCTTTAATAATGCCTTTGATTAAACCCCTTCAACCCACTGTAGACACGGTTAACTAAAGCACAAATTACAAACATTACAAGACATTATTTCGGGGCTGATTCTCTATCCTTAGTGGAGTCGCAAGACTATAGAACACAGAAATCGGTGACGTTGTCCCAGCTCACGGCCCGGTTGGGAGTACGGAGTAGCCCACGAAGGACCAAACCGGAGAATAAAATAGAGTCGCCACCCAGTGTGAACTAGGAAAATGATTTAAGGCCGCACTCACCCCTCACAAGGGAAGACCTCAAACCGTTGGGTTCGGAATGGTCCCTTACTTATGCCACTTGTAATGAACGGATTTATGTGATAATATAACCAAGTCCATGCAACATACATACGCAAGAATAACCTACATCTAAGTTCGCATACGACCTATATCTAAGTTTGCATATAACCTATATCTAAGTTTGCATGCATAAAAGTAAGTCGAAATAAT
The DNA here is from genome assembly GCA_019454045.1 of Zanthoxylum bungeanum. NCBI lineage: Eukaryota > Viridiplantae > Streptophyta > Magnoliopsida > Sapindales > Rutaceae > Zanthoxylum > Zanthoxylum bungeanum. The sequence goes on from SKCR01040431.1 coordinate 64,458, forward strand.
GGCAAGAACACAATCTAATGGACACATTAAATTGATAAATACGGAAACATAAATAAATAATCTATTGTCTAAACATAAACATTGAAGAGATGTAATTAAGCTCCTAGTGCGAAAGAAACAACTAAATCATGCATAAAAATAACATAATAAACAACTAAATCATGCATAAAAATAACATATTATTTCTAATAAACAATGAATAAACACAAGATTAGATGAAACGAAATATGTGCGTTTCTCAAGCGGTACGTCGAATTGTATCCCAAGTTCAGACCGCACTACCGTCCATTCGGATTCGGTTACGGAATTTACGTCTGGGTTTCCATCCGATATACCACTAGAGATAGCACAAAATCATTCATCCCATAACAATAACATACATGAACCAACAATACGCATGTGAAGAAATAATAATAAATAACTGAAAAAGATGAACGAAAATAAATAAACGGGTGCCCTCAGGTCTTACCTTTTAAGTCGCCTCTTCGAAGTGCGTTACACGGCCGTCGAATGGGTTAATGCTCCGTAACTCCTCTGATTCACTGGTTCAATGTTTTTCTTCGTCGCCTCACTGTTTTGGGATGTTGGTTTCTCTGTTTTTGCTGTATTTTCTGGTCGTTGTTTTTGGTTACTATTTGCGGTAATTAGGGGCTGTTTTGGGTGCAGTTTTTAGTGGACTGGTTTGCTGTTTTGGGTGTAGTTTTTAGTGGACTGGTTTGCGGTTTTGGAGGGCTGTTTTCGGGGGCTGTATTTTTTATTTCATGGTGCATGCATGGGTGACGTGAGTGAGTTACCTTTGTCGGTGTCTAGGGTCTTTTCTTGGTCGGTCAGTGAAAGCAGGTGCGTGTAAGGGTTTATTTCTTTTGTTTGTTTGTTCGGTCAGTGTGAGGTATTAGGCTTTGTCAGTTTGTCTGATCGGTGGGGTTTGTCATTTTCGTGGCTGTGTTAGATCTATTAGTGAGAGCTGCCGAGAGTGAGCTGGTGAGTGATGAGTGGGTGAGTGGGGTTTATTTTCTTTTAAGGAGGGACGTGAGGGTAGTTTGTTGGCTAGTTGTTTTGTGAGTGTCGAAGATGAGAGATGATGGATGATGGCCGAGAGGGGAAAAAAGGGTTGCTTGAAGTGTCCAGTTTTTAGGGTTTTATTATTTGGCTTCCACGAGAGAGAGACAAGTCTGCATGCGTGAGGAAGAGAGAGGGTGATGGAGGAGAGGTTAGGCGTGAAGATTTATGGAAGGTACTTTAGTTTGCTTAGGGTTTGCCGTGTCTTAGGGTTGCTGGATGAAGATTATTTGCTATTTTGAAGAGATAGGGCGTGAGGTGTCTAGGGTTTGTTTGTGTTTTTATAGAGAGAGATAAGAGAGAGAGAGGGGGCGTAGAGCTATTAAGGTTTCTTTTTGGATGAATGTCGTGTGTTGCAAGTGGGAGAGAGATGATAGAGTTGTTGTGAATGAGATCTAGGGGAAGAAATGGTTTGGTTTATGTGTCTTTTTATAGGAGAGGGTTGGGGTTGTCCTCATTCAGGTAGAAAGAGATCATGTAACTATGGGGGGTATCTCTAATTAGTGTGTCATAAGGAAAAATCCATTCACTTTAGGAAGGTAATTTGTGAGATTTAATTTGATTTTATTTAGTTTAGGCATGTGATTTAATTTAATTAGGAAGGTGATTTATGGGATTTGATTTGATTTTATTTAGTTTCGGCAAGTGATTTAATTTAATTAGGAAGGTGATTTATGGGATTTTATTTGATTTTATTTAATTTAGGGATGAGATTTGATTGAATTTTAACATGTGTTTAATGTGTTTGAATATTTTTGGATGTGATTTAATGGGCTTGGAGGCTTATGGGCGTGTAGGATGGCTAGTTGGTGGGCTTGGGCGTGTGGTTGGTAGTGTGTGGGATTGGGTGTGTGGTTTAGTGTAGGTTGCGGGGGTTTTGGGCCAGGGATGAATTCTAAAACAGAGATCCAACGAACGAACATAAAGCTAAGCAAACGAATTAAATCCAACAAGGTATTGATTTCCATTCCGACATCCATTTCTCGCGACTTCCGCAACTTAAAGAGTAGTGCCTCCATACGAGACTCATCATCGGGACTTATATGCAAAAATGTAGTGCCTACAGTTACGAGAACACAAGAAAGCCATTGGCTTGACTATAGCAGACATTCGAGGCATTAGTCCATCATTTTGCATGCACAAGATTCTGATTAATGGCGAGTACAAACCCATAGTGGAACATCAATGGAGACTAAATCCAATCATGAAGGAGGTCGTGAAGAAAGAAATTATCAAATGGTTGGATAATTGCATCATCTACCCCATCTTTAACAGCACTTGGGTGAGTCCTATGCAATGTGTGCCAAAGAAAGGGGGAATAACTGTAGTCACAAATGAAAAGAACGAGCTGATTCCAACAAGAATGATGATTGAATGGACAATATACATTGACTACAGGAAGCTGGACAAAGCAAGAAGGAAAAATCATTTACCGGTACCATTCATTGACCAGATGTTAGACAGATTGGCGGGACATGATTTTTATTATTTTCTGGATGGATACTCGGGGTACAATCAGATTTCCATTTACCTAGAAGATCAGAAGAAAACCATTTTTACATGTTTGTATGGTACTTTTGCTTTCCGCATGATGCCATTTGGACTATGTAATGCTCCTGCTACATTTCAACGTTGCATGATGGTCATCTTCTGAGACATGCTAGAACAAAATTTAGAGGTTTTCATTGATAGTTTTTCTGTGTTTGAAGATACCAACCTGGTACTCAACTGGGAGAAATGCCACTTCATGGTGCAGGAAGGCATCGTCCTAGGACATCGAATCTCACAAAAGGAAATCGAGATAGACAAAGCAAAGATTGAGACAATTGAGAAACTACCTCCACCATCATCGGTCAGAGGGATTCAGAGCTTTCTCGGACATGCCTGATTTTACAAGAGATTTATCAAAGACTTCTCCAAGATTACTAAACCTCTGTGAAATCTGCTGGAGAAAGACGTGCTTTTCAACTTCAACAAAGAATGCCACGAAGCTTTTGAGATCTTGAAACAAAAGCTGGTCTCTGCCCCCATCATAGTAGCACCAGATTGGACCCTTCCATTTGAGGTGATGTGCGATGCTAGTGACTTTACTGTAGGTGCAGTTTTGGGACAACGCAAAGCAAAAATTTTGTTGAGAAGCGGCCGCGAGTCCGCAGGGGAAAATTAAATAAATTAAATTATGATGCCACTATCCCTTTGCCCAAGACCCATTTGTTTTGATTATTCTACAAGCCTATGCATTTTACTATATATTCTAAGCATAAAAACTCATAAAATATGCAAAGAACATAAACCTAAACATGCTAACTATCATAAGAACTCTGATTAAAAAAAAGAAAAAAAAACTTACTTGAACCGAAGACTCATCCAGTCCTCCCTCTAATCTACAAGCTTTTCTCGAACTCAGCAAGCTCTTCCACGTTCCAAAGAGCCACCCAAGTGTGCGGCCTCCAAACATGCACACACCAAAACCAAAACTCAACAGCAAGACTACGCCTTAAGTACACGGGTATTTTTCCCTTGGTGCTAGCCTATGTAAATACCTCAAAACTTTCAACTCGAGGTTCCTCTAGTCAATTAGACTTAAGGATCCTCAAAATCAGTGGCTTACTCTTAAACTTTAGAGTTGCTCACTTATATAAACCCGAGATATGAAAGGTTTGGTGTAAAAATTTATAAAGAATTCTTTGGGTTTATATAGTGCTCCAAAGACAACAAAATTAATTAAGAACCCAATGTGGGATAAAAGATAATTTAATCTTACACATTTGATCTTAATTTAGTGGTTTAATGAGATTATAAAACCCTAATAAGAGTTTGGGCCGAATTGGAATAACAAAAAAATAGTTTACTATTCACATGAATAATAGTAGTGTTGCAGATATGAAGCAAGACCCCAAAATAATAGTAGTGTTGCAGATATGAAGCAAGACCCCAAAATAATAGTAGTGTTGCAGATATGAAGCAAGACCCCAAAATTTTACTACAAACTACAATGACTCATATGGTGTTTGACTAACAATCTTGGAAGGAACTTGGTTTAGTAGTAGTGTTGCAGTTTCTTAAGCAAGACCCCAAAATGAAAGAGGTAGATCCGTGTCTGGCATCATTGATCGGACCATATCTAATAATATCCGATTTCTCCTTTCGGAGACCCCATTATACTGTGGAGTTCCCGGAGGAGTCCACTGGGAAACAATGCAATTTTCTCTCAAGTAAGCTTGAAATTTGTTGCTTAAGTATTCACCACCTCGGTCAGACCTTAGTGACTTAATACTTTTATTAAGCTGGTTTTCTACTTCAGCTTTGAAGTCTTTGAATTTCTCAAAGGCTTCAGATTTGTACCGCATAAGGTACACATACCTATATCGCGAGTGATCATCGATAAAGGTAATGAAGTATGAGAATCCACCTCTAACGGTGACTGACATTGGTCCGCACAGATCAGAATGTATGAGTTCTAATGTCTCCGTTACACGCTGTCATTTACCTTTGAAGGGTAATTTGGTCATTTTACCAAGTAAACAAGACTTATAAGTCCCATAAGGTTCATATTTGAAGGGTCTGAAATACCCATCCTTATGTAGCTTAGTTAATCTTGTTTCATTGATATAACCTAAGCGACTGTGCCATAAAAGTGATTCATTGAGATTATTCGAGTTAACGTTGTATATATTAGAGGTTGAACATTCTTTGTTAGTTTGTAAGACATAGATAACATTATTCAAAATACCATCTCCATATTTCATTTCATTGAAATAAATAGAACATTCATTAAACTTATTAGGCATGAAAAACCTTTATTACATAAAGAAGAAATTGAAATGATGTTCTTTACTAGAGAAGGTACATAAACACAATCTTTTAAGTCTAAAACTAAACCATTCGGCAAAACTAATGAATAAGTCCCCACGCACAATGCAGCCAGTTTTGCTTCATTACCCATGCGTAAGTCAACCTCCCCATGACGGAGTCTCCTACTATTTCTCAGGCCCTGCATATTGTTACACAAGTGAGTCCCACAACCGGTGTCAAGTACCCAAGTAGAAGGTTCAGAGTTTTGAGAATATATTTCAATCATATACAACATACCTGAAGCATTGGGCTTCTTGGCCTCTTGGGCTTCCCTAGCTTCCTTGGCTTTCAAGGATCTGCAGTCTTTCTTCCAATGACCATTCTTTCCACAAAAGAAACATTTCCCCTTTCCTTTTTTCTTCTCCACCTTACCATTGGGCTTTAGGTGATCTGGAGCCTTGGCCTTGCCCTTATTTTTATTTGGGCCTCGTGGCTTCAGGTCTGTAAGCATGACGAATGTTTTAAGCTCCGGTTTCAAGTCCTTCTCTGCTTGCTTTATCAGATTGTGCAATTCTGCTAAAGTAGCTTCTTTATTAGATAGATGAAACTGCATAATAAAGTTAGAGAAGTCTTTTGGTAAGGACTGAAGAATTAGATCGTGACCTATCTCATGATCCATGATGAACCCGAGGTTGGCCGATTTTTCAATGTGGCTAATCATCTTAAGCATATGTCCACTAACAGATCCTTCTTTATACCTTGTTTGGAATAAGGCACATGACACTTGGAATCTCACAGTATGAACGGAAGTTGCATACAAATCATTCAAGTGAAAGATGATGGTTTGAGCATCCATATCTTCGTGAGCTTTCTGAAGTTCGTCCGACATAGAACCAAGCATTATGAAAACTGCTTGCTCATCATCATCGACGTGTTTCTTCCAAGCATCAAATGTATTTTGGTCAGCATCTTCTGCGGGTTCAGGGGAAAATGGTCTTTCAAGAACATAGAAAATATTTTCTTGTCGTAAGACAATTTTAAGGCTTCTAAACCAGTCATTGTAGTTGTCCCCTTTGAGCTTATGCTCATCGAGGATGGAACGAAGTGATACTCTATTTTCCATTTGAATGTTTGTGAAATATTTTAAACCCACCGTTAGAGAGAATGTTAAAATTAGGAATATGTTTTCATTAATTTTTCATAATAACATGGGATTTTATATTATGAAGTTGCTCCCACTCAATTTATTTAAATTTTAAGCAATCGCATCAAACCCCAATATGATGGATTTCTTGTGGGCAAGGATCCCATTATCATCATTTCATAACTCCGACTAGGTCTGTCGTTATAAAATATGATAATTAGGTAGGTTCCCAACCAATTTATAATATAAATCACAATTCCTTGATCATTGGGTTGGGCAAACAAACATGCCATAGCTTATGCTGGTCCTTGTGGACACCCATCTTTGCCACTAAGTGTTGGTTTCTATAATATGTCCCAAACAAAGATTAAGCATGTGAAATACTATAAAAATATATATAATGAACATGAAATATGGCGGAATCATACTTACAATGCCTTGTGATGAAGTAGATGATCAAATGGTAGAAGCTCCAAGTGGTGGAGGATTCGGCCAAGAGGAGGAAGAAGACTTGAAGCTCCAAGCTATTGTATTCCAAGCTCTTTGATGGTTTCCCTATCACCTCTTTTGATCCCTTGCTTGTGCTAGCAAAAATGGAGAAATGGAAGATCAAATCTTCCTTGCCTTTGTCAATGGAGTTCACGGCAATTTGAGAGAGAAGAGAGAGTTTTTGTGTAATGTCTTGATTAATTAATTTTTGTATTACCAAAAATCAATTTATATTTATGTTATAATTTATTAAATTAATATAAATCTATGACATAAACCATGCAATGGCTTAGAGTGTCAAACACTCAAACTCCATGCAAAGCCTTTGAGTGAAATGCACACTATCACCATGCAATGCCTTAGAGTGTTTTGTACACTATTAACATGCAATGCCTATCAAAAATAATGCATATAATGACAAGTGTCATGTGGGCCCCACACGTTTCCCAATGAAAGTGGGCCCACGTCCACTCACGCGTTCGGGTTCGATATTTCCGAAATACCGAGCTAGCGTCGCGACGTTAATTAAATCGGATTTAAATAAATAATCGCTCCTAGCGAAATTATTATTTACGTCGCTTACGAATTAATTCTAAATTAACTCGTATGCCCGAATTAAAATCTAATTTTAATTTCGCGTCGAAATCGAATTTCGATTATTATATCGAATATAATAATTTTATCGATTAATTCCAAATTAATCGTTCTCTCTCTCTGAATAAGGCACTTTATCCGAGATAAAGTTTCTCCGCAATTAATCCAAGATTAATTAAGTTCGAATCAAATATCATAGGTGAATCTTCAGGAAGCGACCCAAGAGATCTCCGGATATTTTGGCAGTAAATACGGTCGTCGGATAATCCGAACACGTACGTACCTCGTACTACGTCTTTACCGATTTACAAGACAAGGTTGGCTTCTAGCAAAGCGCCATGCCTACCCAATTCTCCAGAAATATTCTTATAGGAATATAAGATCTGTATCAGGCGTAGTATACCGTAGTATTGCGTACATCGATCCAGTATCGGATGATCACATGCTAGGCCTGGGGCTGGAGATGTGTCTGCCCCGTACGAAACATATATCGGACATCAAGCAGCTAGTCTCTTTAAATCAGACAATCCTGACCTAGTCATATTGTCCGACGGTTGCACAACCTTTTATAGAGTACTAGTTCTGTGCCCTGCGTGATCATCGCCTCCATATGTCTGAAGCGATACTTCCATCTTGACATCACATCCAGTACACTACGATTCTCGATAAACCCAGAAGAGGTGTACACAGAACCGGTTAGGGTCCCCAACCACCAAAACCAAAGTTTACCGATTGTCGCAAGTACTAGCGATGTAAGTCTCAGGTTAAGACCATATACACCTACCCTGATGCGGCCTCCCATAGACACGCAGACATACTACCAATGGGATTCCGCGGGGTCTATCCAGAGCGAAGCTGTTTTCCGTACCATCGGTAAAACACAACCTCCTATTGCACTTGCATAAGTATCCAATACTTAAATATATGAGAACTATGCTGTTGTGCCCTCACAACGTGCACAAGCGCAATACTAGTCTATTCCGCATTATCGATGTCCGATCTCGATAATACTCCGACTAGGGATATTTAATGATTTAAACTTTTATAGATTGATACTGTCTCATATCATCTCAATCCAGTATTAATCATATGGACTTTCGCCATTTATTAATCAAAGTAAATATTATTACAAAACGGCAAAAGGCAATTTCATTATCACATAGTTAATTTTGTACAATAATACCATATCATTTACAAACAGTGACGCTATGGGACATAATGTCTAACAATCTCCCACTTGGCCTATAGCCAGTCACTCAAGCATCTAATACCCGAACTATGTATGTGTCGTTCAAAAACTTGCTGAAGAACAGCCTTCGTCAGCGGATCTGCAATGTTGTCATCTGATGTGACCTTCTCGACCTTTACATCGCCACGATGTATAATCTCCCGAATCAGATGGTAACGTCGAAGAACATGCTTGGACCTTGATGAGACCTTGGTTCCTTAGCCTGTGCTATAGCCCCGTTATTGTCACAATACAATGGAACGGGCTCAGCTGCTAACGGAACTACTACTCCTAATCCGATTAGGAACTTTCGGATCCAAACTGCCTCCTTTGCTGCTTCAGATGCAGCGATGTACTCCGCTTCTGTTGTTGAATCGGCAACAGTATCTTGCTTGGAAGATTTCCAGCTCACTGCTCCGTTATTCAAACAAAAAATGTACCCAGATTGCGACTTGTAGTCATCCTTGTCGGTTTGGAAACTTGCATCGGTATACCCAGATACCGCAAGTTCTCCACCTCCATAAATTAAGAAAGCATCCTTAGTTCGTTTAAGATACTTAAGGATATTCTTAACTGCTATCCAGTGACCTTCACCTGGATCGGCCTGATAGCGACTGCACATGCTCAAAGCATATGAGATATCAGGTCGTGTACATATCATGGCATACATGATCGATCCGACTGCCGAGGCGAACGGTATCCGACTCATGTTGTCCCTCTCTTCCTGAGTCTTAGGACACATGTCCTTAGACAGAGAGGTACCTCGTACCATTGGAACCAATCCCCTCTTGGATTGTTCCATGTTGAATCGCTTCAACACTTTATCAATGTATGTACTCTGGGAGAGTCCAAGCAGCTTTCTAGATCTATCCCGGTAGATTTTTATTCCAAGAATAAAGGCTGCTTCTCCCAGATCTTTCATGGAGAATTTTAATGAAAGCCAAGCTTTCACCGACGTCAGCATGGGAATGTCATTGCCTATAAGCAATACGTCGTCGACATAAAGGACAATAAAAGTAAGTGCTCTCCCACTAACCTTCTTGTATACACAAGGGTCATCTGCGTTTGCACGAAATCATATTCCTTTATGATCTCATCAAAACGCTGATTCCATGACCGTGATGCTTGCTTCAATCCATAAATGGATCGATTTAACTTACAAACCTTGTTTGCAAGTCTAGGTACGATAAAACCGTCAGGCTGTTGCATATAAACATCCTCCAAAAGGTTTCCGTTAAGGAAAGCGGTTTTAACGTCCATCTGCCATATCTCGAAGTCGAAATATGCAGCTATTGCAAGCATTATCCGAATGGATTTAATCATGGCAACGGGTGAGAAGGTTTCGTCATAATCAATACCATATTGTTGACGATACCCCTTCGCTACAAGCCTAGCTTTGTACGTTTGTACGTTGCCATCCATGTCGGTCTTCTTCTTGAAGATCCATCTGCATCCAATAGGCTTACGCCTTCTGGTGCATCAACCAGTGTCCAAACTTGGTTGGCGTACATGGAATCCATCTCGGACTTCATGGCTTCTTGCCATAAAGCGGAATCGATATTTTGTATCGCTTCCTCATACGTAGCCGGCTCATTATCCTCAATAAGATTAATATCTACATGAGGTGAGATCAGGAACCCATACCTCTCAGGTACTGTTCTGACTCTCTCCGACCTACGCGGTCCTTGTGTATGTGAAGTTTGTGGTACAGACTCATCCCGGACGGTCTGTTCTTGTTCCGTCGTTGATTCATTGCCAGGAACAGTATCACTACGATCTTCATCGAGTTCTACTTTCCTCCCACTTACCACTGCATTTAAAAATCCTTCTCAAGGAAAAATGCTTGTAGAGCAACAAATACTTTGTTCTCTTGTGGGTGATAGAAGTAATATCCTTTGGTTTCCCTAGGATATCCTACGAAAAGGCATTTATCAGTTTGGGTTCAAGTTTGGTACCTTCCAAACGTTTAACATATGCCCAGCATCCCCAAATCTTCAGGAAAGAGAAACCTGGTTTCCTTCCTGTCCATTTCTCATATGGAGTCTGTTCAACAGACTTCGACGGTACCTTATTCAAAATAAGTATAGCACTGTTTAATGCGTATCCCCAGAAGGATATTGGTAGCTCAGTGCGACTCATCATTGACCTCACCATGTCCAACAAGGTGCGGTTTCTCTCCGTGCGGACACACCGTTTAATTGCGGTGTTCCAGGAGGAGTCCACTGTGAAAGAATACCATATTCTTTCAAGTAATCTTGAAACTCATAACTTAAGTATTCGCCACCACGGTCTGACCGTAATGTCTTGAATACTCTTCCCTGTTTGTTTCTCCACTTCGTGTCGAAACTCTTTGAATTTCTCAAAAGTTTCCGACTTGTGTCTCATAAGATACACATAACCGTAACGAGATGCATCATCTGTAAAGGTTACGAAGTAGTGAAATCCACCTCTAGCCTGGCTAGACATGGGCCCGCATACGTCAGTATGTACAAGAGCCAACAGTTCTGTGGCACGTTCACCTTTACCGCTAAAAGGTGATTTAGGCATTTTGCCTAAAAGACAAGATTCGCAGACGTCATATGAATTGGGATCAAATTCGTCCAAGTACCCACTCTTCGAAAGTGTGGATATGCGAGTCTTGTTGATGTGTCCCAGACGACAATGCCACATATAAGCTTCATCTTTTAGATTATTTCTCTTGAGCCTTTTGTTTGTCATTTTAGGAGATTCATTTATATTCAAAATATAAAGACCGTTATTTGCAACAGCTGTGCAAATTTCTGCATCATTTTTATATAAATAACACCCAGTGTTCCTGAATACAAAAGTGTAACCCTGCTGGGTTAACAAGGATACAGATATAATATTCCTAGTTAAACTAGGTACAAAATAACAGTTCAAAAGTTTAAGTTCATGCCCTGAGGGCAGTTCTAAAACAAAAGTCCCTACGGCCAAAACAGCAACTGGTGTTCCGTTTCCAACCCGTAGATCCATCTCCCCGGATGCCAGCACCCTGCTATCCTGCAGATCCTGCACATCAGTACAAATATGAGCACCACAACCAGAATCAAAAATCCAATTTTAAAACTAGAAGTATTCATATTTATCTCAATAACAAACATACCAGAAGCGATAGCCTTGCCATCCTTGATATCCTCCTTCTGCCTTTGCCCATTCGGCAGTCACGTTTCCAGTGACCCCTCTTGCCGCAGTTGAGGCAGATGTCGTGAGATTTGTCCTTTGGCTTCCTAGAAGCCACTGTCAACTTGCCTTTGCCTTTTTCTTGAACTTCTTCTTCCTTGCACCTCCAATTGCCTTGGGGCCACCCTTTGGCGCATGAGAGGTCGATGCAAAATGCGCCTCGCGCTGCTCCCCTTTAGGAGTTCCCTTTCGGACTCCTTCAAGATAGATAACAGCTCTCCAAGAGTGTCATCTGTATCCATCAACTTGTAGTTGACTATGATTTGTTTCCAAGTATCAGGAAGTGACTGCAAGATCATATCTATAGTCAGCTCAGCCTCCAAGACTATTCCCATATTGGCCAACTCATCATATCGGCGATCATTTGAGTCCCGTGGGCTTCAACTGATGCGCCATCTGTCATCCGGGAGCGGAAGAGTTTCCTTACTAGCTCGTACCTCTTCATCCGCTTATTGGTGCGGTGAAGATCACGCAATCTTGCCATCATGTTATAGGGATCCAAGTCCCTATTCTGGCGTCTGAAATGCTGGGTCATTGCAGCTAGCATAACTGACTGAGCTTGGTCACAATCATCACTATGAGTTTTCCATAACTCTAGCTCCAGTGGCTCAGTGGGTTCAGGCGGGAGAGGTCTCTGAATAGTATACAGTATCCTCTCAGCCCCAAGCACTATCTTGAGGTTCATTTCCCAGTCGGCAAAGTTTGTCCCTTTGAAGACATTATCGCCCATGATTATGTCGCGGATATTACCTTTGCCAATCATCTTGACAACTATAGTCCAACTATAAAGTCAACGATGTTATGGGTACAGTCAAACTGTTACAAAAATAACAATATATTAGTCCAACTAATAATTAAAATATTGACGAAAATGATTTTGAAAGACGCGTAAGGCTAAGTATCTGAACGAAATTGCAAATTCAATAATAGCCTCCCACTATTTTCTTCAAGTTTCTAACCCTCTGTAGAGAACTCGGGAAATCTATTTCCTAGTGGGCTAGGATCCCGTTAAATAACACACAACCTTGACTTTGGCCAATAAAAATTGTATGCTATTTAACTAGGTAGATCTCCATGATCAATTGGATCTCATCCAATTCCTAGATCCGGTTAGGTGGACATCCAAGTCCGAAACATATGTATAATGTCAATGTATCCAATACATTTTCCTAACCATATCCTCCGAATCAACTAGGCCTTGGCTTTGGCCAAAAACAAACCTAATGATTCCGGTTAAGCGGGACCATTGACGAGGAAAGTTTCGTAATCAATGTCGTTGGACAAAAAGTGACCTTGACTTTGGCCAATAAAAATCACGATTTGGACAAGACACCGATATGCAAACAAACTCTCATGATTCAAGTACATCCTAGGTTGACAAAGGTCTTGACTTTGGTCAAAACAAACCAATGCCAACTTTGGATCTTGAACAAGAACCATTCAATGGAAGGATATTAGCTTAATATAAATTGAGGGATTTTCGCGTAATTGGCAACCAATTTTTTATCTTTGTTAGGTCTCATCATCATACACCCTTAAGCATGCTTCTAAAACATCATAAAGCGCGTAAAGTAAAGTAATAGTGATATGCGGATGGATATATAAACAACTTGTTCCTAGAACAAATCACTCACTTTCCTCTCCCCCGCTAGCACTATTCTACAACTACCCAATTACATAATACAATAAGAGAAACCTCATTTACATTGAGGGGAATTAGGTGAGAAGAGAATACAAAGAGATAAAGAGATAAGGCTGGACACGCAGGTCCAATTTAAAATCCAAATTTACAATAATTTCTAAAATTACCCTTTCCCTTCTAATATCCATCCGATATACACTATTCATTCATCACATACATATATATTCAAACAAGACATGCTTTTACAACCAATCTAATCCAATTAATTAGTCTTTGTTAATGTGATCATCCAATGTTCAAACAACGGTTTGATTTTGTGCGAGTCCAACTCGATTGAGAATAAGTACATAAAGTACGAATTCGCGAATTATATCGAACTACTAATTAAATCTAATTTAATTCGTATTCAATACTAATCCAATTATTTAATTCCAAATCAAATGTTTACACTTTTAATATGCTTTAAGGACTTAGATTCTAAATCTAATCCTATTGGGTCTCAAAGCCCAATAACATCCAATGTTGAATTTAATTCAAGTCAAATGGGCTTAGAATTGATTTATTAAGGCTTGGGCTTTTGGTCAATGTGGGTCAAACCCAATTGCCAAGCCCAAATAAGGAATCACCCTTAAGTGCCATAAAACCAATTTTAAGCCCATAAGGCCCATTAAATTATTAAAGCCCATTAATTAAATTTTAATATTCCAAACATTAAGTCCAATTAATTAAAGTGTAATACCAAGATTAATATATTAAACCAAATATTTCAAAAATACCCATTTAATTTATTAATCATGTATTTATCAAATTAAATGTCCAACATTAATTTTATCAAAAATCAACTCCATTTCATGTCCTTGTACATTCGGCCAAGATGAGTTTTTTTGTGTCGATTTGTTTTTCAATCCGATTGAATTACTAATCTACGTCCCGTACACGTTCTAAGTCATCTAATGATCTTAAACACAAAAATTTCAATCCACTCCAAGTAGCAACACATTCGGCCAAGGCATGGATTAGGGGAAAAATCATCCAATGCATTTTTCATAAAATTGATTCCATATAACATCATGTTATACACATGCAAGCATACTTATTAATCAAATTTCATAAGAACATGCTTATATCAATTTCATCATGCCATTCGGCCAAGGTGAAGATATTGGGGAAAAATCATCCAATGCATTTTTCATAAAATTGATTCCATGTAATATCATTCTATATACATGCAAGCATACTTATTCATCAAATTTCACAAGAACATGCTTCAATCAATTTATCACACCCATTCGGCCAAGGTCAAAATTTTGGGGAAAAATCATCCAATGCATTTTTCATAAAATTGATTTCATATAATGTCATTTAACATACATCTAAGCATACTCATTCATCAAATTTCACAAGAACATGCTTCAATCAATTTTTCACAAATTTTAACCTAAAGTATTTCATGCTTAAACCTAGCTCAATGATACCATTGTTGGTTTCTATAATATGTCCCAAACAAAGATTAAGCATGTGAAATACTATAAAGAATATATATATGAACATGAAATATGGCGGAATCATACTTACAATGCCTTGTGATGAAGTAGATGATCAAATGGTAGAAGCTCCAAGTGGTGGAGGATTCGGCCAAGAGGAGGAAGAAGACTTGAAGCTCCAAGCTATTGTATTCCAAGCTCTTTGATGGTTTCCCTATCACCTCTTTTGATCCCTTGCTTGTGCTAGCAAAAATGGAGAAATGGAAGATCAAATCTTCCTTGCCCTTGTCAATGGAGTTCACGGCAATTGAGAGAGAAGAGAGAGTTTTTGTGTAATGTCTTGATTAATTAATTTTTGTATTACCAAAAATCAATTTATATTTATGTTATAATTTATTAAATTAATAATAAATCTATGACATAAACCATGCAATGGCTTAGAGTGTCAAACACTCAAACTCCATGCAAAGCCTTTGAGTGAAATGCACACTATCACCATGCAATGCCTTAGAGTGTTTTGTACACTATTAACATGCAATGCTTATCAATAAAATAATGCATATAATGACAAGTGTCATGTGGGCCCCACACGTTTCCCAATGAAAGTGGGCCCACGTCCACTCACGCGTTCGGGTTCGATATTTCCGAAATACCGAGCTAGCGTCGCGACGTTAATTAAATCGGATTTAAATAAATAATCGCTCCTAGCGAAATTATTATTTACGTCGCTTACGAATTAATTCTAAATTAACTCGTATGCCCGAATTAAAATCTAATTTTAATTTCGCGTCGAAATCGAATTTCGATTATTATATCGAATATAATAATTTTATCGATTATTCCAAATTAATCGTTCTCTCTCTCTGAATAAGGCACTTTATCCGAGATAAAGTTTCTCCGCATTAATCCAAGATTAATTAAGTTCGAATCAAATATCATAGGTGAATCTTCAGGAAGCGACCCAAGAGATCTCCGGATATTTTGGCAGTAAATACGGTCGTCGGATAATCCGAACACGTACGTACCTCGTACTACGTCTTTACCGATTTACAAGACAAGGTTGGCTTCTAGCAAAGCGCCATGCCTACCCAATTCTCCAGAAATATTCTTATAGGAATATAAGATCTGTATCAGGCGTAGTATACCGTAGTATTGCGTACATCGATCCAGTATCGGATGATCACATGCTAGGCCTGGGGCTGGAGATGTGTCTGCCCCGTACGAAACATATATCGGACATCAAGCAGCTAGTCTCTTTAAATCAGACAATCCTGACCTAGTCATATTGTCCCGACGGTTGCAACCTTTTATAGAGTACTAGTTCTGTGCCCTGCGTGATCATCGCCTCCATATGTCTGAAGCGATACTTCCATCTTGACATCACATCCAGTACACTACGATTCTCGATAAACCCAGAAGAGGTGTACACAGAACCGGTTAGGGTCCCCAACCACCAAAACCAAAGTTTACCGATTGTCGCAAGTACTAGCGATGTAAGTCTCAGGTTAAGACCATATACACCTACCCTGATGCGCGGCTCCCATAGACACGCAGACATACTACCAATGGGATTCCGCGGGGTCTATCCAGAGCGAAGCTGTTTTCCGTACCATCGGTAAAACACAACCTCCTATTGCACTTGCATAAGTATCCAATACTTAAATATATGAGAACTATGCTGTTGTGCCCTCACAACGTGCACAAGCGCAATACTAGTCTATTCCGCATTATCGATGTCCGATCTCGATAATACTCCGACTAGGGATATTTAATGATTTAAACTTTTATAGATTGATACTGTCTCATATCATCTCAATCCAGTATTAATCATATGGACTTTCGCCATTTATTAATCAAAGTAAATATTATTACAAAACGGCAAAAGGCAATTTCATTATCACATAGTTAATTTTGTACAATAATACATATCATTTACAAACAGTGACGCTATGGGACATAATGTCTAACACTAAGTTATAAGACCACGCCTAGGGTCACGTGGGTCTAGGAATAAAGTCAAAAAACCATTGTCAATAGTACAATTTAGGGATAAATTGGTATTGGTCAGTCTGGTAAAGCCTATTCCTGCCATTACGATTTTAAGACCTTTGGGTCTATACTTTCATGGGAGGAAAATTTAGACTTAAATTATTATTTAGGAGTGTTTTAACAAGTTAAGTGAATAACTGTCAAATGGATTCCTCCATTGAAAATTCCCAGAGGGAGGGTGGAGTGAACTCTCTTAAATATCCGTACCCTTAGGCTCTTATTGCCTTGGTGACAGGAATAAACCAATAGATCCTCCAATTAGTCCAACACTTTAAATAGCGTTAAGGTAAGCTTTGAGTAAATGATTATCTAGATGTCTTCACAGCTTTTCCATTTGGCTATAAGAAGGTAGTGAGTGAAGGAAGACACCAAATCATTTCTAACTCTAGTAATACTTTAGTTAAATTAACTTTAGTTGGAAAGTTTTATTAACGCCTTGGTCCCACCCCACTTGTTCTTTTATAATGTCTGTTATTATAAACAAGGGATTTATATTTATTAGCCTTAAAGGTAATAAATCTCTAAGTTCATCACGGAATAATTACTTAGCTAAGGGATAAGCAATACACTATTTATTCCTTAGAAAGTCTCTAGATGCTTGCACCATAAAATAATCATGCCAATTCTAATTATACATAGAATCATCAAGCATATGAGCTTTAATATGTTGGAATTATTTTAGGCATTAAATAAATTTGATTAATATTTAATTATGATATTGCATTTTATTTTATTCAAATAAATTCACTATTCACGTTAGCTTTCATAATTCAGGGTGTTAGCTTTCCAACGAGCTTTTAAACACCCAATTTAGAGTTCACATGAGAGAGAACTCATCAAAATAAAAAACAGCGTGCTGATACCACTGTTGGTAAGCGGCCGCGAGTGCGCAGCGGAAAATTAAATAAATAAATTGATGCCGCTATCCATTTGCCCAAGACCCATTTTTTTTTTTTATTCTACAAGCCTGCCTATCATTTTACTATATATTCTAAGCATAAAACTCATAAAATATGCAAAGAACATAAACCTAAATAAAGAAAGAAAAAGACTTACTTGAACCGAAGACTCCTCCAGTCCTCCCTCCAATCTACAAGCTTTTCTCGAACTCAGCAAGCTCTTCCACGTTCCAAAGAGCCACCCAAGTGTGTGGCCTCCAAAGATGCACACACCAAAGCCAAAACTCAACGGCAAGACTACGCCTTGAGTGCACGAGTATTTTGCCATTGGTGCTAGCCTATGCAAATACCTCAAAACTTTTAACTCGAGGTTCCTCTAGTCAATTAGACTTAAGGATCCTCAAAATCAGTGGCTTACTCTTAAACTTTAGAGTTTCTCACTTATATAAACCAAATATATGAAAGGTTTGGTGAAAAAATTGTGAAGAATTCTTTGGGTTTATATAGTGCTCCAAAGACAACAAAATTAATTAAGAATCCGATGTGAGATAAAAGCTAATTTAATCTTAGCCATTGGATCTTAATTTAGTGGTTTAATGAGATTACAAAACCCTAATAAGATTTTGGACCGAATTGGAATAACAAAAACAATTTTACTATTCACATTACTATTCATATGAATAGTAATTTTTTTAAAATTCCAATTCCCAAAGTGCCCCATCGTCATTCACCAATCCCTAAGCCACAATGGAACCTCATAAATGATCTGTTCAATAATTAAACACATTGAACCATTTATGAACAATTCCTACAGCAATCATATATGCTGTTATATTTGTACTGTGCACTATTAACCATTGATTTCGACTTTGTTGTGTGTGACCTTTTGGGTTCCCCTCAAGTTGGACATGAAATGAATCGTGATAATTTAATCGAACATAAATTATCCTCCGATCATATGGTCGTTCGATTTCAATGACCAAGGTTGACATCCAGCAACAAGCCAAGGCCCCCAAATAAGAAGGAAAGATATATATACCCATTATGTATGCGATTTACATATGATACGGTCCATCGCCTCACTGTATCCCCACCTATTGTCCTAGGGTACGGAAAATGTCTACCGATAGTGTCATGAATCATGCTAACCCAAGAATCTCATATGATTCTTCCGCTGTGGCCACAGTCTCAAGCACTGATCACACATATCAACCCGCGAACTGAAATATTACTCTTATAAGAAAATATTATCCGAGAGAGTGGCGATTCTCTGTTGTATCTTTACAAAATTCATGGGTTTCAACAAATGACCAAATCATACCCTTATGACCAGATCATTTGAACCGGGGAAGGAGAATGTCAAATTTATTTGATCCACACATAAGATTGTAAAGACCTCAAGTCTAAGGACTAGTCATATAATCGATACATGAAAGTCCTCACAGACACATGGGATAAACACTCCCTATGAAAACTTTCGGCGGTCAGTTCGATGGACACGAGTAACTCATGCATCCATGTGATACACCAAGAGGACGAATCTCCGCTAGTAGCCTATGAGATATGCTACCCCACTTAAGGGCGGATCATATCATCATGCTAGTCTCTCCGCTTTGTGAACGCCCAGATTATTCACAAAACTATGACTATGAACATTTAAGAGTAATGATTCTCATAAGGCGTGGAAGCCATCGTCTTATTACTCCAAGGGCTTAATTACAGTGTTGATGATTTATATAAGTTATGTAAGACACGTATAATAAAGATTGCCATTTTATTAATTAATGAAAATATTACAAATACATGTACATATAGCCTATCCACAAGTTGGGTATATGGCATATCCCTAACAAATTTTCCATACCATTTACTACTCCAGCAGAACTCTGAATGAAGCACAACTCAACTACACAACCACTGAAAAGGATTTGCTCACAGTTGTGTTTGCTTTTGATAAATTCTGCTCCTATCTATTGGGTCCCAAAGTGGTGGTTTACACAAATTATTCAACAATCAAATACCTGATCGCAAAGAAAGATGCAAACCTAGATTGATCTGTTGGGTGCTTCTACTGCAAGAATTTGACGTGGAGATCCGAAACAGGAAAGGGACAGAAAACCAAGTGGCAGATCACTTATTGAGGCTCGAGAATGGAGAAATAGCTGGCAATGAACTGACAATCAAAGAAACTTTTCCAGATGAACAATTGTTTGCCATGAAACAACAGGATGTCCCTTGGTATGCTGACTATGTAAACTACGTAGTATCGGGAAAATGGCCGTTGGAATGGACACATCAGCAATGAAAGAAGTTCTTCAAAGAAGTCAAGCACTATATCTGGGATGAGCCGTACTTGTTCAAACGATGTGCTTATCAATTACTGAGGCGTTGTGTTCCACAAGATGAGGTCAATAGTGTCTTGCATCACTGTCATTCATCACCATACGGTGGACACTTCAGCGGAATTAATACTGCATCCAAAGTCCTACAATCAGGTTTGTTCTAGCCCACTCTGTTTAAATATGCTTACTTATTCGCTCTTCAATGTGACAGGTGCCAGAGAACAGGAAATATTTCAATGAGAAATGAAGGACCTCTGCAAAACATTCTGGAAGTGGAGATATTTGATATATGGGGGATTGATTTTATGGGACCCTTTGTTCCATCATTCGGAAACCTATACATACTAGTTGCAGTAGACTACGTATCCAAATGGGTTGAAGCAATAGCACTGCCATCAAATGATTCAAAAATGGTGAAAAAATTCCTTAAAAAGAATATTTTCACTCGCTTCAGAACACCTCAGGCAATTATCAGTGATGGTGGCACATATTTCTGCAACAAATACTTTGATTCACTCATATCCAAATATGGAGTTACTCATAAAGTTGCCACTCTACCATCCACAGTCAAATGGACATGTTGAAGTTTCAAACAGGGAGATCAAAAGAATATTGGAAAGAACCGCTGGATCAATAAGGAGGGACTAGTCTATAAAACTGGATGACGCACTATGGGCCTACCGGATAGCTTATAAAAAACCCATCGGTATATCCCCATATCGAATGGTGTTAGGGAAAGTGTGCCATCTGCCAGTGGAGCTTGAACACAAAGCGTATTGGGCACTGAAGAAGTTAAATCTTGATCCATAAGTAGCAGGAGAAAAACGGTTCCACCAACTCAATGAATTGGAGGAATTTCGCCTACAGGCTTATGAGAATGCCAGACTTGGCATGATCAAAAAATAGTGCGCAGATAATTGGAACCAAGGCAGCAAGTGTTGTTATACAATTCAAGGTTGAAAATTTTCCCTGGAAAGCTGAAATCAAGGTGGTTAGGTCCATTTGTGATTAATCCGGTTTTACCATATGAAGCTGTTGACTTACTTGATCCCAACACCAACGATAAATTCAAAGTTAACAGCCAGCGTGTTAAGAAATAATAGGGAGAATCATTTAAGCTACAAAAAGAAAGTGTCATACTTTCAGATTCAGAGTAACATTCAGGCAATCATGTCTAGCTGATGACGTTAAACTTAACACTAGCAGGGAGGCAACCAATGCAAATTGTGTATATATTCAGATTTTGTGTGTTTTATTTTTTATGTGTTTAATTTTTATAGATAAAGTCACATTTCAGGATGAAGGACGTTCTCGTAAATCTTCACAAGTGATTTCCTTCTCTCCCTCAAAACTCTTTGATGAAAGTCTACAAAGCTCGCTTGGAACGAATGAGACTTCTGATGATCAAAGGTATTCCTAATGACATTCATTGGATTATTAAAGCACGGGTCCGATTGGCAGGTGAGTCCTCTGACTATTTTATGTCATATCTGCATGGTTTAGAAAGAAGCATCTATGCTAAAAATATAAGAGCTAAAAGACTAGGTGTTTGCTATAAATGTGCACGCATAACATGTAATACTCATTGTCATTCTTTAGGAATGATGTCTGATAACCGTGAAGAAAAAATTAAATTCATTAGGGATGGCTTGAGTAAGAATTCTTTGGATGACATATCATTGACTCTTGAGACGCATCCCAGTGGATATGTGCATCACGCAATTCACATGTTATATACACAATTTCGAAAAGAAAGACAACAATTAAGTCTCGGGAATCTGACTTTAAAAGTCATTGTTTGCCAATTTATAATAAAATTGGATGGGAAGCTTGTCCCTGACGCATAGACGTCATTCAAGCCGTTACTTCATGTAAATATTATTTTGATTTGTTTTGTTTTTTTTTTTTATTTTCTCCGACAGGATCCATAATTTTTGACTTTTACGATATATTTTACTGTTTAGCTAATATCTGTCATTTGGCAGGTACTAGTGCTATTATTACTCATCCTTTTTCATGTTCTATGAATTCAGCTCATCATTGCACTCTTGAAGACATCCAGAGTTGAGAAATAAAAAAAAAGCAACTTCAACAAGAAGAGTTGTAAATATCTATGTGTATTACGATACTAGTGTTGGTTCTAAGCCAGAATTCGTTGCGGTAGCACAGGAATTGGGTAGAGTCATAGCTGAGAGGAATATGCACTTAGTATATGGTGGTGGAAATCTTGGACTAATGTGGATCGTTTCAAGGGCTGTATAGGAAGGAGGTAGTCAAGTTCTGGGAATCATCCCAAAACCTTTGGCAGAGGCGAATCTTATAGGACCATCAAACGGAGAGGAACTTATCGTACCAGGTATGTCTGAACGACTGATAGAAATGATTAATTGTGCTCATGCTTTTATTACTTTGCCAGGTGGCTTGGGTATGCTGGAGAAAATTTTTACAGTATTTTCTTGGGTGAACTTGAACATACACCAGAAACCGATTGGACTATTTAATGCTGATGGATTTTATGATTTTCTTTGTGTGTTTCTTGATGATGCCTGGAGAAATGGGTTCGTGTCGAAGCCTGTAAAGGATATCCTCTTAACTGCCAGAACTGCCCATGATTTAATTGACCAACTTTTAGCATTTGAACCACAAATTGACCCTATCCTTTCCAAGAATAACTGGTCTGATAATGATCGTAGTAAGAAGCGTTCGATAAATTTAGATCTTAACCTTTAATTTTCTTATTAGATGTAGAATTTCAGCTAACCATGTACTATTTTCTAAACTTTTCTTCTACTTTTTAGACACTGGGGACAATGTCTCAATTAGGTTTGGGGGAGGGGAATAGTTAACTAGTATCTTGTAAATATTTTATTGTTGTGTTGTTTTTATTTGATTTTTAGTAAAAAAATTTCAAAAACAAAAATTTCTTTTTTGTTTAACTAGTATCCTGAGACGTATCTCAACCTATTTCGTAACAAGTTAATTTTTGTTTATTTCCTTTTGAATTATTTAATTTGTGAATTCTCCATAATACTAACTAAATTGGATCTTCATATGCCCAGTTGACAGATATTATCAACATGCATGGTAACATACGACCATGAGTTATAAGTGAAAAGTTTGTAATATTCAGTACTCTAGTTAATTAGAGGAAGCATCTAAAAAAACAATGGATTAAAAAAAACACGCATCTGAGATCCGAGTAATTAAGTCCGTATGGGTTTTTTAACATCTAGTGCCCTAAAGCCAACTGGTTTGGGAGTCATTGGCCCAAAGCTCACTACATGGATTAAAGAAGTTGTAAAAATAATAACAGATCTGAGATCCGAGTAATTAAGTCCGTAGAGGTATTTTAACACCTAGTGTCTTAAAGCCAACTAGCTTGGGAGTCACTGGCCCAAAGCTCGCTACATGGATTGAAGATGTTGTAAATAAATAAAAAAAAGATATTTGAAATTTGAGTAAATAAGTCTGTATTGGTGTCTTAACATCTAGTGCCCTAAAGCCAACTGGCTTGGGAGTCTCTGACCCAAAGCTCGATACATGGATTGAAGATGTTGTAAATAAAAAAAAAATCCATTGCCAAAAAAAGTGTGAATTCTGATATAACTTTATGACAAAAATATTACTCTCTTTTCAACTACACTTATAAATATTGTGGGCACAATGATTTGATAAATACCTTGTTGGTTGTGTATATGAAGAATGGTAAAAATAATCGGAGAATTTACTTATTTGGTAATTTAGAAAGAAGAAAATAACTATAACTTGGATAAAAGTTTCACTTGTTTAGTCACTAACTTGTTTGATCTTTTTGCTTTTGTGTGCATTTGATTGACGTTTGTGGGTATCGTCACTAGCCCTCACGAGACTACAATTCGTCCACTAGGGACGCCTAGGGGTTCAAAGGCTTGTTGCATACGCTAAATGCAACCGTGATCCTTATTACCGGCGTAAACACACGTGTATAACGCAAGCGCACATATCGTTCAAGTAGTATAATAATATCAATCCCACGAGGAAGTATAAATTATAAACTATTAATTTTATGAGGTCAAATGATTACTGGTATCTAACAGGTTGTTTGATTGATTTGAAATGGTGACGATTCTAAATTTAAAAACAAGTAAATAAAATTATTCGAAAGTAGATTTTAAGAAAATTCAATATTAAAAAGTATATAGGGTTTTGATTTCTTCCAATATCATTTAAAAGATGAAGTGGTTATCTTAAAGTTGGGTAATATATTGATTTATTAACCTGGAACACTAAATTATGTGTAAGCATCTGTCGATGGTCAGACACAAATACTCAGTTTAACCCAATTGAACCATATGTCTATGTCAACCAAATTATTTGGATTCATTAAGTTTAAGTTCCAATTATGGCTACCCTCGCCCGACAGGTATATGTCTATCCTGTAAGGAAATTTATTAAAGGGTTATCTATCCTCAAGGAAGATCGTGGGCTATTAAGTCTAAGGCTGAAACCTAAAATCCCTATGTCTAGTTCATTTTAGATTTACCACATCAATCTTATTGGTGATCAGACAACAATAAGCATTAAGCTTAAGACTTAATAAATAAACATTTATATTACCCAACTATAATCTAACCCCTTATAAACCAGTGATATTAAAAGTCATCACAACCCCAGATAACTAATTTAGTTACAACACATAACTAGGGCTAGTAAAAACTTGAAAATAAAAGACATAAAGTAAAAATGCTGTAAAGTAAATACTGAAAAGTAAATTACAATAAAATAAAATGCTAAGGTAAAAGGAATTACTTTTACTACTACTAATTTAGATATCTCCCATAATATAATATATAAACTTGTGATAACATTACCAACTAGCCATATAGGCGGTATCCTGATTAAGTCAAATTAACTCCAACTAGCCATTAAGGCGGTAAAAAGATTTGTCCATGAACCTGCCATATAGGCGGTAAGAAAGTTTAATTACCACCGACCAATCTGGCGGTATCCTTGATTAGTCAGGTTTAAACAAGATTCAAATGAATTACCAACCGACCAATCTGGCGGTATCCTTTTTAAGTCAATATTTTAAATAATGAATATATTATATTAAAGGGAGATTAATCTAAATAGCAATAGTAAAAGAATTACATTTCACCCTAGCTGGGGAAGTTACCTCCTCATGGTAAATAGTAAAAACTTTAAAAAGTAAAAAAATTAAATTACTATTATTACAAAACGTAATTAAAATTAATTACAAAACTAAAAACTAAAAACTAAAAGAAAGTAGAGAGAGAAACTCCCTCTTTACATCAAAGAGATGAGAGAGAGTGGTACAACTGAAACTGGAATTTCACGTTATATTTAGAGGGGTCAGTAGGGGTTACGCGTCGCGACGCCCAGCTCGCATCGCGACGCCAATTATGTCGACGTGGCATGCTCTGGTTCGTCGGTTGCAGATTCTGGATAAGGTGATAAGGTGACACGTGGCAAGGTGGTTGGGGCTTAATTATTGTGACAAGTGGCGGCTTCTGATTGGTCGGTTAAATTCTTATCCGCCACGTGTCAGATAAGGATTAGAGAGCCAATAATTGATGCTGATGTGGCGGTGACGTTGCGACACGTGGCAGAGTGACTGTCGGCACCATAGAATTACGACACGTGGCACTTCCTGATTGGCTGATGATGACGTGGCTGTGACGTGGCTGTTTGACTCGGTCAATCTGGTGATGTGGATGATGACATGGCAATGATGTGGAGTGACACGTGGCGATGGTGACTGTTGGCACCGTAGGATGCTGACACGTGGCACGGCGCATGTTAGTAGATTGGTTATGATGGTGACACGTGGCACGACGCATGTTAGCAAAGTCAAACTTTTCTCAGATTCTGATTTGTGGACCCGGCGAACGTTAGCACTGTTCGGCGCACGTTAGGCGTCGCGACACTGAAGGTCTTGGCGTCGCGACGCAGAAAATTACCAAAATGCCCTTTTTTCCAATTTTCACTGTTTTGGTCCAAATCACCTCCAGAATGTCCTGAAACTTTATTTATCTACAAAATAACACAAAACACATTAAAATATTCATAAAACTCAAGAAACTATACAAAATATTAGGTTAATTGAGTGGGAAATAGTGATATAATTACCACTCATCACCTTACGAATGTGGCTTAGTTTAATTTTAATTGTTTATTACATTTTATTTTTCTTTTTTGCTCGAAGACTAGCAAAATGTTAGGTTTAAGGGTGTGATAAACGAGAAATATATCAATATTTACTGCCCCTTTTACTTAATATTTTGTGCAGTTTGTCAAGATTTATGAACGTTTTGATGTGTTTTAGTTTATTTTACAGATAAAATAAAATCGGGACTTAATGGAATCAATCAGGACAAAATGTGGAACAAATAAGGGCAAAAACTGGACTTGACATTTTGATTTTGGAGATTGGAAACTTGAAATGGCATTCTAATGAAGTACAATTTCGGAAATTCCAACTTTGCGCAATTTTCGTATTTTGGCCATAACCTTGTACTCCGATATCAGATTGAGGTGATTCAAGTTCCCAATTAAAGAAGACTCAAATATCTATAACTTTGAAGTTCATACTAATTTTGAATTCTGAAGTTTCCATGACCGAAATGGATAAACCATTCGTAAGTGTGTTATTTATAATTATTAAAGTCATTTTCAAAACAAAAAAAAAATGAAAAAAAAATAAAAAAAAATGAAAATTGTCAAACTTCCACTAAACATGCTTGGTGGAGGATTTGGTGCCATGTTTGGTGGAGAAATTGGTGGAAGCCTTTAGATTTGCCTATAAATACCAAGCTAAACTCTGTAAATTTTTAATGCTTTCTTTGGGGGATTTCTTCATAAAAACCTAAAAGAAAGTGTCTTCCATGTTTATTTAAGTTTTCTTGTATTTTCTCTTTATTTAATTAATAAATTTTTGTGTGTTCTTAATTACATCATGAGTAGGTAATCTCTTTTTGCTGAAGTCTGGGGGGGAAACTTTTAATATAATAATTTAGATTTACTCCCTTAATTTAAATAATTAAATTGAATTAATTATTTACCGCCTATATGGCCGGTTTTACATTATTGGACTTAGTTTCCACCTATATGGTCGGTTTAGGTGCTAACCTTGTTACCGCCTACATGATCGGTTTATATGATTTTGTTACCGCATATATGGTCGGTTGGACTTTGGATAAATGACATTCACCACCTATATGGTCGGTTTTAATATAATTAATTCAAGAAATGATTAAAGGTACGAGAGTAATCTATATTTGAAGTATTAAAAGTGAAACCCCTAGCTCCAGCATTTTCTTTATTTTTTAATTTTCCATTATGTTATTCCGTTTAACTATGCATTTTTTAATTTTTTGGTATGTTTTGTAACTAAACATATTATCTAGGGGTGTGATGAATTCCAATATCACCGGTTTATAAAGTTGGTTATTTCATATCTTGGGTAATATAAAGGTTTATTTATTGAGTCTTAAGATTAATACTTCTTGTTAACTGGCCATTAATAAGATTGACCTGGTAAACTTAAAATAAACTTGACTAAAGAATTTTAGGTTTCAGCCATGGACTCAATAGCTCATTATCTCACCTCGGGGCATGGTGACCCTTAGGTAGATTTCCTTACAGGATAGACATATACTTGTCGGGTGAGAGTAGCCACAATTGGAACTTATTCTTAATGAATTCAGGTAACTTGGTTAACATAGAAATATGATTAATTAGGTTATTTGGGTGTTTGCATCTGCCAATCGACAGAGGCTTTTGCATATTTTCGTATTCCAGGTTAATAAACCGATATATTACACAAACATGAGATAACCACTTCATGTTTAAAAGATATTGGAAGAATTCACAACCCTGGATTGTTTTATAATATTGAATTTCCCTTTACTTTACTTTCGCACTGTTTTATTTACTTGTTTTTAGCAAAAATCACCATCCAATCAACAAACCAATCTATTAGGTACTTGTAAACATTTAACTTCATAAATTGATAGCTAAGGTATTAAGTCCTTGTGGGATCGATACATTTTATACTACTTGAAAGATACGTGCGCTTGCGTCACGTGAGTGATTTCACCGATCAATATCCGGAGGACGAGCTTGCGAGGATGGATACTGTTGGTAGTCACAAGAGGGTATGAGTCCGCCAGATTAAGTTACAGTCCAGCCAGAGTCATGTAAAGTTATGCATCATACACATTGGATAATGAAGACTACATTATATAATATGTTTAAATAGTCATTGTTAGAGTTGTATTGGGAAGAACCGTTGAGAACTTGGCATGAGTAAAATAATGTATGTATATTAAATTAAGTTTGGGCATTGGTCCATTGCTTAAGTTATATTTGAGATGAGTTATTAGCATTGTATATAGTTAGTGAGTTAGAGGCTCAAGGGGATAGTATGGCCTATTCCCTGCCGGTAGCATCTCCAGATTGGGGGATGTTACAAAGATGGTATCAGAGTATGGTCTAGGGAATCAGTGATTGCAGTGGGCAGAGTGCTGGGGTAGTATGCCTGAGATACTAGTATATAAAGAACTACCTCTCCAGTATCTGATCCTCGAGTACGTCCTCAAGCTGAATAGACAGGTTAGTAAGCATTCTCAAGGCTACCCGAATTTCTTCCCAATAAGTAACCTTAAATCTTGCTCTAGTTACGAATCATTCCATGATTATTCGAAATTATTAGTAAAAGATCAAGTTAAGCTATGAAACTAGGAAAGACAAGTACTTAAGGAAGTAAGAAATGAAAGCTATAAGAAATGAAGAGAATATGCATATATGTTTAAGCATCCAGAGATAGAAAAGTAAAGAAACCGAAAGAAATAGTAAAGTTTTAAAGATACCCATCCAGGAAAAAAAGAAGAGAAAGCTATAAAGAAAAGTAAGGAAAAATATATATAGATATTCAAGTAACCAGAGACAGTAAATGTGAAAGATACATAAATAGAGGATAAAAAGAATGCTAGAACCTATCGCAGTAAAATGATATAGTAAGCCTGAGTAATAGTAAGAATGCCAAATAGATCTACATAAAGTTTCTTCTCTTCTATAAGAATCCTTCCTTCCTTAGGAAGTTCATTCAAGCTAAACTTATAGACTATGAATATCTCGTATAGATAGCAAGTACTCCGAATAGCAAAGAATAGTAAGAAGTATAAGAGATGAACGAAACCATAAATAGATATGGTAGTTCCAATGAATATGAGATGCCAAAAAGGATTTAGAGAATTCCAGATTTTCAAATTCAGGTACATAAGCAGATAAATGAAGGTCATTAGTAGAAATGCTTAGTTGTTTAAACTTAAGAATCCGAAAGACAAAGCCCTGACTTATCTAAATTTTCAGTCCTCGGTTATACCAGTTAAGGAAGTTTCCCCGGATGATGCCAATCTCATACTTATCTCACATGAATAATATACCATATCAGGATACAAGAGTGTCATAACAAAGAGGCCGATATCTGTTGATATGTGGATTCCTCCACCATTCATTATCAACTTAGATAAAGGTAACCGTAAACCCAATACCTATAATACTGTATTTTGAGACAATGACAACAGATCTCGAGAAGTGGTTTATCCAGAAAGGAACCAATAAGGTTTTAAGGATAAAGAGAAAGAATCTGACACAAGTCGAAGTTGGAAAGATCCCAGTACTAGGAAGAAATTCATAGATCAGATCAACACCAGTAGAAGTCCACGTGAGTTCAAAATGACAGACTTATGAGATAGGAGAGACTCGAGATTAATAAGGAATACCAGTACAGATAGGAAGATTAGATAGCAAAGCTGTGGCATATAGCTAGAGCAGAAATCTAGAAAGCATCTAGAAGAACGAACCACCACTAGCCTCAGTAGCATGGTTTAGAACCAAAAGATGGAATATGAAAATAGTAAGAAGGGAATAAGAAGTGATAAGGGAATTCAGTACTTATGGTGATACAAGTAAAGTAGCATAAAGACAACAATGTAAATGGAGACCGCATAATGGATAATAAAAGTTGTGGAACCCTAAGAAATGAAGTAATCGATTCAGGTCCCGACAGAGCGAATGATAATTATATTTTCCAGTAACTCTTACTCTAGTAAGTATATAGACATCTGACCGGAAGTGGGAAGTATATGTATACCCCTCAATTTAAAGCTCAGCAAGGATTTGAATAAGTAAGGAAGGGAGTGGGACGAGATTGGCTAAATATGAGATAGTAAGGTAGTTGAACGGCAGAACAGACAGCCTCCAAGAAGTAAAAGTCTGAAAGAGTAAGGAATCAGAGTAAGCAACGCAGAAGTGAGATACCCGACCTATATAAAGTCTTCCATAGCTTAGACACCTAACTTATATAGGATTAGTAAAAGTGTAGTATTCAAGCCAAAGAATTGGTAGCGATGCCATAACATGTATTAATATATGGGGTTTCCAAGGAAGTGCGAACTTAAGAGATTCAAGAAACCAAGATAAGGGAGAAAGTGAAGTAATAGAGCAAAATTTAGAAAGGTAGAATAACAGTGGAAGTATGTTAGGAGTTTGAGAGAGCATGAGCCTTATAGAGGTTATTAGTATGAGGTAGTATGACTAATAGCCAGAAAGGTAAATTATGAGTAAAGCTGAAAGAGATAATTCAAATGGTTTTAGCAGAAGAACCTAAGTCTGGAAGCTAACACCAGATATATAGATAAGAGAGTCCTAAGCTCATGGATAAGCAACATGTGAAACCGCAGCACGGGTAATTAGTGAAAACACCGCAACCATAAAACTTCAGGACAAGCCCCACCCTCCCAGCCCTCGTCAGACAACAGTAACAAAAAATAGACCTCGATGTTCGCCTCAAGATACTCTTAGAAACAAGTGTATGTGCAGAGAATGAGGATCAAAACATAAAGCCTTTGAATATAGTAAAAGAGCAGAATGGGAGAGGAAAATAGCCCTAAGTGAGAGATTTAAAAGAAAGGTTGTCTAGATGAAGCGATGAAGAGATAAAGTACTAGTTTAGTAGTGACGGGGATGTTAGGGATATGCCCTATACCCAAATTGTGGATGGGCTATATATACATGTATTTGTAATATTTTCATTAATTAATAAAATGTCAATCTTTATTATACATGTCTTACATAAATTATATGAATCATCAAACACTGTAATAAAGCCCTTGGAGTAAAAGATGATGGCTTCCACGCCTTATGAGAATCATTACTCTTAAACATTCCTAGTCATAGTTTTGTGAATAATCTGGGCGTTCACAAAGTGGAGAGACTAGCATGATGATATGATTCGCCCTTAACTCGGGTAACCAATCTCATAGGCTTCTAGCGGAGATCCGTCCGCTTGGGATGATATGATCTGCCCTTAAGTGGGGTAACCGATCTCATAGGCTAGTAGAGGAGATCTGTCTGCTTGGTGTATCACATGGATGCATGAGTTGCTCGTGTCCATCGAACTGACCGCCGAAAGTTTTCACATGGAGTGTTTATCCCATGTGTATGTGAGAACTTTCATGTATCGATTATATGACTAGTCCTTTGACTTGAGGTCTTTACAATCTTATGTGTGGATCAAATAACTTTGACATTCTCCTTCCCCAGTTCAAAAGATCCGGCCATAAGGGTATGATTGGGTCATTTGTTGAAACACATGAAGTTTGTAAAGATACAACAGAGAATCGCCACTCTCTCGGATAATATTTTCTTATAAGAGTAGTATTCCATTTTACGGGTTGATATGTGTGATCAGTGCTTGAGACTGTGGCCGCAGCGAAAGAATCATGTGATATTCTTGGGTTAGCACGATTCATGACACTATCAACATCATACCTTTGACTATATGGGTAGACACTTTCCATACCCTAGGTCAAACGGTGGGGATTTAGTGAGGCGATGGACTGTATCATATATAAATCACATACATAATGGGTATATATATCTTTCCTTCTCATTTTGGGGCCTTGGCATGTGCTAGATGTCAACCTTGGTCATTGAAATCGAACGACCATCTGATCAGAGGATAATTTATGTTCGATTAAATTATCACGATTCATTTCATGTCCAACTTGAGGGGAACCAAAAGGTCACACACAACAAAGTCGAAATCAATGATTAACATTTCACAGTACAAATTTAATAGCATATATGATTGCTGTAGGAATTGTTCATAAATGGTTTAATGTGTTTAATTATTGAACAGATCATTTATGAGGTTCAATAGTGGCTTAGGGATTGTGAATGACGATAGAGGCATTTTGGGAATTGGAATTAAAAAAAATGTGAATAGTAATATGAATAGTAATTTATTATTATTATTATTATTTGTTATTTGTTTTCCATGTTGGGTCTTTAAGTTCAATCTCAAGATCTAATAAACATGTAATAGGTGTGAATACTCAAAGGAATATAGCGGAAATATACTCACATTGATCGGTTTCTTGGATGTTGGAAAGTTCAAAAATTTCCTCATTTGAAGTTGCTCCAAGCTCCTATTGATTTGTATGTTGAGCTCCAAGCCTTGATGAATGAATTCCAAACTCTTGGGAAAGGATTCCCTATCATCTTTGTATGATTCTTTGTGTGCTAGCAATGGAAGAATTTTGCAAAAAAACTCTTCCTATTTCTTCCTTCTTGTTCTCGGCAATTGGAGAGTAAAGGGAGAGGGAGAGTCACGGTTTTTGGAGAAGAAAAGAGAGTGAAAATTTTACTAAGTGAAAATGATTTCAAAAATCAAAGACATATACCAAACCTTAGTTAGTAAAATGTCTTACACCTTTCAACAAAATGTGTTTTACAAGTTATCTCAAAATCTCTACTAACTTCCATCAAATAAAAGTTAAGTAAATGACTAATGATGTGACTTGTTGTGGGCCCCACTTGATTCAAAATCCGAGTGCGCCCGCAAACACATTCTGGGCTCGGGTTCGTTAATTCTGAATTAACGAATTTTCTATTGCGACATAATTAAATCAAATTTAATTAAATAATTATGCCTAGTAAAATTACTATTAAAGTCGCTCGCGAATTAATTCTAAATTAATTCGTTCGCCTGAATTAAAATCCAATTTTAATTCCGTCATGAAATCCAATTTCATTTAATATATCGAATATATTATTTAATCGATTAATTTCGAATTAACGGTTCTCCCTCTTCTATTGAATTTTATCCCAGATAAATTCTCACCGTAATTAATCCTAGATTAATTTTCTCTTTCTTCTAATTAATCCCAGATTAATTATGTTCGAGTCATACGTCATCGGTGAATCTTCGGGAAGGGACCCATGAGATCTCTGGATATGTTGGCAGTAAATTCGGTCGTCGGACTATCCGAACACGTGCGTACCCACTACCATGTTCTTACCGATTTACAAGACATGGTTGGCTTTTAGCAAAGCGTCGTGCTTACCCAATTCTCCAGAAATATTATTTATGGAATATATAATCTATAACAGGCGTAGTATACGTAGTATTACATATTGCGATCCAGTATCAGATGTCACATACAAGGCCTGGGGCTGGAATAGTGTCTACCCCGTACGAAGCATATATCGGATCACAAGCAACTAATCTCTATAATCGGATAATCATGACCTTGTCATATTATCCCGATAGTTGTAACATAATAGAGAACCAGTTCTGTATCCATGCGTGATCATCATCTCCATATGACTGAAGTGATACTTCCGTCTTGACATCACACCCAATACACTACGATTCTCAATAAACTTAGAAGAGGCGTACACATAACCTGTTAAAGTTCCGGACGACCAAAACCAAAGCGTATTGATTGTCGCAAGTATTAGCGATGCAAGTCTCATGTTAAGACCAAATACACCTACCCTGAATGGGATTCCCATAGACACATAGTCATACTACCAATGGGATTCCGATGGGTCTATCTAGAGCGAAGCTGTTTCCGTACCATCGGTAAACACAACCTCCTGTCACACTTGCATAAGTATCCAATACTTAAATGTATGAGAACTATGATGTTACACTTCCGTAACACGCACAAGTGCAATACTAGTATATTCCATATTATCGATGTACAGTCTCGATAATACTACGACTAGGGATATTTAATGATTAAACCTTTGTGGATTGATATTGTCTTATATCTTATTAATCCGGAACTAATCATAAGGACTTTTATCAGTTATATATTCAAGTAATCAAATTAGAAAATAACAATTTCCATTGTCACATAGTTAATTTGTACAAAAACCACAATGTCTTTTACAAATAGTCACACTATGGGTCATAATTGTCCAACAATCTCCCACTTGGCCTATAGCCAGTCACTCAAGCATCTAACACCTGAACTATGTACATGTCGCTCAAACATTTATTAAGGAATAGCTTTCGTTAGCGGATCTGCAATGTTGTCCTCTGATGCAACCTTCTCGATCTTCACATCGCCACGATGTATGATCTCATGAATCAGATGGAAATGTCGAAGAACATGCTTGGATCGTTTATGAGACCATGATGAGTGGTAATTATATCACTATTTCCCACTCATTTAACCTAATATTTTGTATAGTTTCTTGAGTTTTGTGTTATTTTGTAGATAAATAAATTTTCAGGACTCTCTGGAGGTGATTTGGGGCCAAAACAGTGAAAAATTGACAAAATTGCATTTTCATAATTATGCGCGTCGCGACGTGCAAGCCTTTGTGTAGGCACTGCATTTTTGCATATACGTCTCGATGATGAGTCTCGCATTGAGACATTACCTCTTTAAATTGTGGAAGTCGCGGGAAATGGACGTCGGAAGGGAAGAATCAGACATTGACACCTTAGTGGATTTAATTCGCTTGTTTAGCTTCAGGTTCGCTTGTTGGACCTCTGTTTTAAAACACATCCTTAGCTCAAACCCCCTCAAGACACACACCACCCAAACCATACACCAAACCCACCAAAATAAGCCAAAGCCCACGCCCGAACCCTAAAGCCACCAATCAAAACACAAACAATTCCATCAACAAAGCCATCAATCACGAAACACAAAACACAAACAAACAAAACCCCACTCATCTCAACCTAACAAACACAAACAAACAAGACTCACATTAAACAAAGCAATAAAGCACATAAACCTTTCTTCACAAACAAATAAAAAAAAAACAAAAAACCCATACCTCACTCATGCACTTCACGCCCCATACACCTCTCCCATTCAAGACAAACCAACAAAACAAGCAAAGCCCATCTCCATGTGAATCACACACAAATCACAAATAACAAACACATAATAAACCACCCATACCATAACCCAATAAACCACTCATACGTCCCTCTCTCTCTCACTTCAAAACAAAAGCAATATAAACCCTAATACACTCACGTAGGGGTAGGAGGGGATTGATCTTAACTCACAAAAAAATCTCACAAAACAAAACCCTAGAATCCTCAAAGCCTCTCTTCTCTCGAACACAGCTACCCCAGCTTCCCACCTTCACGCATCAACTTTTCTCTCTTCCACCTTCACGTCACTACACCATACTCTCGAACACCACATCCCCATCTTCCACCTTCACTGCCTCCACTTCATGCAAACAAATTCCCCCCTGACCAGCCCCTTCACACAAATACTCCACTCAAAACAGCCCTTCATTCAGCATCAACACCCTCAACGCCACCTGCCTAGCTCATGCCCATTTAGCAAGCAACACAGTCCACTCAGCAGCACATCAGCTCCTCATCATGCATGAACAAACAACCTAGCCAACACCCCTCTACTCGGCCACAACAAAGAAACCCTAAACTGACTCCAATTTTCACGTGAACCATTGCCCACAAATTACCCACTCACGTAACAGCCTTCATCCAGCCCCTAACCTCACGCTAAAGCCTTCATCCAGCATGCCCCTCACAAACTGCTCATTCCTTCATCACGCAATGTCCCACATCGACCAGCTAACACTCTTCACGTAACAAACACTCTCCACAGCTCACAGGCCACGCATGAACAAGTAAAGAAAATAACCTTTCACAGCTACCCTCCATTCATGTCCTCAACACAGCCATATATTGCCCTTTTTCTCGCCCACAAATACTGCCCTTGCATGCACAAAAGGCACACATAAAACATTGCCAAATACTGCCCTTGCATGCTCCTCATGCACATGCATCCACAGCCCATGAACTGCCGAACAGCCCCTGACCTGCACACCTGAACTTCCGCACCACACAACCCCTGAATTGCCGAACAGCTCCTGACATGCACCCCTGAACTGCCGAACTGCCCCTGACTTGTACCCCTGAACTGCCGCACCACACAGCCCCCTGAACTGTCGAACAGCCCCTGACCTGCACCTCTGAACTGCAGGCCCGCATTACCGCAAATACAGTCCCTTAATACAGTAAAAACAGTGACTAGAAAACACCGTGACCAGAAACACCGTGAAACATAGTAAAAACAACAGCCCAAATAGTGAAACAGCGAAGGAAAACATTGAACCAGTGAACCAGAGGAGTTGCGGAGCATCAACCCTTCCGACGACCACGTACCGCACTTCCGATAGGTGACTAAAGAGGTTAGACCTGAGGGCACCCATTTTATTTATTATCCTCTATTTTTAGTTATTTTATTACTTTATTTCACATGAGTATTGTGGATTGGTGCATGATGTGATTTCCGGATGAACGGAATATGTGTTCTCTTTTGCGGTATATCAGATGGAAACCTGGACGTAAATTCCGTAGCCTAATCCGAATGGACGGTATTGTGGTTTGCACTCGGGATACAATGCCACGTACCACTTGAGAGACACAAGTTTCGTTTCATCCAACCCTGTGTTCGGGCATGATTTAGTTTAGTATGTTATTTATTTCTTAAGCATGATTTAGTTTAGTGTGTTATTTATTTTTAAGCATGATTTAGCCGTTAGTACATTGTCTCTTTATGCATGATTTAGTTATTTTCTTTCGCAATAGGATTTTAATCTACGCTTATGTTTAGGTTGTTATTTATTTTTCGTATTTGATAATCCAACATGCCGATGAGATTCTTGTGTGATATCGTATGTTTTCCGTTATGATGACTTATTTTTAAATCACACAAACTTAGAAATAGGATTTATCTTTATGAATACGAACTAGATTTAGGTAATTCTTGGACATGTATGTTGTGTAGACTTAGTTAAATTATTGCATAAATCTGTTCATTACAAGTGGCATAAGTAAGGGATCATGCCTAGCACGTGAACATCCGATACTGGATCGACATACACAATACTACGATATACTACGCTTGATATAAATCGCTTATTCCTGTAAGCATGTTTCTGGAGAATTAGGTAGGCATGGCTCTTTGCTAGAGGCCAACCTTATCTTGTAAATCGGTACAAACGTAGTACTAGGTACTTACGTGTTTGGATAGTCTGACGACTGTATTTACTGCCACATATCCAATGATCTCATGGGTCGCTTCCCGAAGATTCACCGATGATGTATGACTCGCACTTTATTAATCTGGGATTAATTAGAAGAGAGAGAAAATTAATCTGGGATTAATTACGGAGATATTTTATCTGGATAAAATATTAATTAAAGAGAGAGAGAACGATTAATTTGGAATTAATCGATAAAATAATATATTTGATATATTATGTGAAATTGGATTTCGACGGGGAATTAAATTTAGATTTTAATTCGGGCGAACGAATTAATTTAGAATTAATTCGTTAGCAACGTGAATAGTAATTTCGCTAGGCGTAATCGTTTATTTGCGTCGCGATGGAAAATTCGTTAATTTAGAATTAGCGAACCCGAGCCCGGGATTATTTGCGATCGCATTCGCATTTCGAATTCGAGTGCGGCATGCAAGTTAAATCGTGCGTCAAATAGTTAGTCACATCAAGCGTCAAATCAAATATCACTTTGAGTGATGTGACAACTTGTCACTTGATTTGAGTGATTGATGTGGTAGTTGAAAAGCAATTATTGCTTTTTACTTTTTGACTTTTAATAAATGAAAGTGATTTATGTATTTGTTTTGAATTTAGAAAATAAAATAAATACATATATAATACATTTTCTTTTTATTTTTCTCTCTCTTACTTACGGTTTCTAGGAAACCTTTCTTCCCTCAATTTTCTCTTCTCTTTCACGGCTTGGAGCTGATTTCTTCTCTCCAATTTCTGGTTTGACCGAAAAAAAGGGAGAAGAAGAAGTGCTAGCACACACTTGGGAGGCCACTGCCGAGCTTCAACAAGGAGGAAGAAGTGGCTTGTTCTTCGCGTTGCAAGATCCGGTCAATTTGAGTATGTTTCCGCCATTCTCCTTTGATTTATTCATGCGTTTTGTGCTTGATTTGATGAATCTTAGGACCTAATTAGTTACCAACAATGGTATCTTGAGCTTTTATCAAGCATGAAAAAATTATGGTTTGAAATTGGGTAAAATCAATTGAAGCATGATTTGGTTAAATTGATTGATTAAGTATGCTTGTATGTTGATTAATTGAAGTTGTGCATGATCAATTTCATGAAATTGGATTGGATCCATTTTTCCCCAAATTTTTGGGCATGGCCGAAAATTGTAATCCCTAATATCTTGGTGATTTTTTGTTTTTTTATCATTGGATGACTTAAAACAAGTGGGTAATGTTAATTTAAGGTTTAATTGGATTGAATTTTGATTTGGAACAATTTTCCCCAAATTGGAGGCTTGTCCGAAACTTGATGATTTTTGAAATTCATTGTGTTTTTTGTTTTTGATTCATTGGATGAGTTGAATTGATTTGGGAAATGATGATTGTGGATTCTATTGGATTGAAACCGAATCGGATTGGAAAAACCCCTAATTGCCGAGACTTTAAGCATGTAAATTGGGTTTGATTTTGATTGAATTGTGTTGGACACTATTTGATGTAGAAGTGCATGATTAATTAGGCTAATTGATGTTTTAGAAATGTTAATTGGGTAATTAATTATGTATTACACTTAGGTTAATTAATTATAGAATTTGGAATTTTACAAAGTTAATTAATTGGGCTTAAAATTGGATTTGGGCCTTATAGGTTGTAATTGGGCTTTTGGGCTTTGTTGTACAAAGATCGGTTTAGGCAAAATTGGTTGGATCCAATTAGGCCCAAAACCGAATCCATAAAGTCCAATTATGACTTAATGGACCTTAATTATTTAATTGGGGCTAATGGGCCAAAATTGATTTCTGGGCTTATGGGGTAAATCCCGGATTGGACTTTGTTATCGGTTTGACCCGAGTTGACCAAAAGTCCACGCCTTAAAGAAATTAATTAAAAGCCCATTGGACTTTAATTAATTAAACATTAGATGTTAATCGGGCTTTGAGACCCGTAACGATTGAATTTGGAATTTAAATCGTAAAGGTTCGTTAATAAAAGTGTAATATTTAATTTGGAATTAAATAGTGAGTTAGTATTAAATACATATTAAATTGGATTTAATGATGTAGTTTAATTTAATTCAAGAATTCGTACTTTAAGTACTTATTCACAAAACGAGTTTGACTCGAGCAAAATCAAATCGTTGTTTGAACATTGGATGATCACTAATTATCAGATTAACTAATTATATTAGATTGATTGATAACATGCTTGTATGAATACATGGTTGCGATGCATGAATAATGTATATCAGATGGATATTAGATGGGTTGTGGCAATTTTAGAAATTGCAATAAATTTGATTTATTAATTGGACCTGCGTGTCCAGCCTTATCACCTCTATACTCTTTGTATTCTCTTCTCACCTATTCACTAATTATCACCTCTAAACCCTCAAATAATATTAAGTGTCTTTCCTTCCATTGAGTGATTCTCACTCAAGATCCGAGACGGCATTGGTTTGTTGGCCAAAGTCAAGGCCTTTGTCTGTCGAAGATGTGTTTGAATCACGAAGGCTTTGTTCCATATCAGTGTCTTGTCCAAGTTGTGGTTTATTGGCCAAAGTCAAGACCATTTCTTATCCATCGACATTGATTACGAAGCTTTCCATGGTCAATGGGTCGCGCTTGACTGGGATCACTAAGTTTGTTGTGCCAAAGCCAAGGCTTAGTTGATTCAGAGGAAAAAGGTTAGGTAATACACTGGATGTATTGGCATATATAAGATATATCTTTCGGACTTGGATGTCCCCCTACCGGATCTAGGAATTGGATTGGATCCAATTGATCTTAGAGATCTACCTAGTTAATTATCATACAATTTGTTGGCCAAAGTCAAGATTGTGTGATATTTAACGGGATCCTAGCCCACTAGGAAACACGGTTTCCCGAGTACTCGACAGAGGGTTAGATTCTCGCCGAAAAATAGTGGGAGGCAAGAATTGAATTTGCAATACTCGTTCAATTACTTGCCATACGCGCTCAATCATAAATTATTTCGTCGTTAGATTAAATGTTAGTTGGACTAATATTTAAATTGTTGTTTTAATAAACAGTTGGACTGTATTATAGTTGATTATATAATTGGATTATAGTAATCAATATATTTGAATTAATTAATTTCAATTTATAGTTGATTTTATAGTTGGACTATATTAATCAATATAATTGAGGTTAATTAATTTAAATTATATTTGATTGTATAGTTGGACTATAATAATCAATATAATACATAGTACCACAAATCGTTGATTAAATAGTTGGACTATTAGAATCAAGATAAATTGAAATATTAGTGTTTAAAACATAATCGTGGGTGAAAATGTATTTAGACGACTTTAATTTTCAAATTGGGAATATAGTTTCAGGATGGTCCTGGAAACTAATAAGTTATTTTATTTGATAAAATAATATATTATGCCTAAGCTAGGAGTTAAGCAAATAAGTGGAACATGATATTTGGAATATTCATGTAATGAAAACTTTAGCGCTTAATCCATTAAGCTTGTCGCGGTAGACTCCTTAATTTCTGAATCAGAACTAAGGATTAGATCCTTAAAGTATGATAATGAAATTGAAGGATTTTCATGGATCTAGTTTAGATCTTTGAAATACTAAATCGCAATAAATAATTCTTGGAGAATTAATGATTATTCTCAAGGAGACAAAGTCAAACTTTGCAATTAGGCAAGTAGCGCAAGGTGCACCTTACTTCGATATTCTAGAAACCCAAGGCTTGGCCAAAGGCTTCTGGAATATGAAAATGGCAAAGGTAAAATCATTATAATCTTCTAGGAAGATAAAAGGACATATCCCAAGAAGGAATTGAAGACGAGCAAGGCTCTGACTTCAAAATATTTGTCAAATATTATGTTCACAACTAGTATTAAAATTGGATTTTAGATACTTAGTGTGGTACATAAATATATATTGATGTTCAGACTCTGTTTTGAACAGGATACTGACTTCAATTGAGATTTATCTGCGAATTGGAAACGGGACGAAAGTCGCTGTTTTAACCGTAGATACCTAAATTTAGGAACTACCTTCGGGTATGTACTTATATTAGGAAACTGTTATAATGTAACTAGTTTGACTAGAAACATTATCTCTATGTCAGTGTTTATCCCGCTGTGGGTGAACCTTTATATTCTAGAACACTAAAGTGTTTCATTATATAACGATGATATTGAGATAAACACATTCGATGTAAATAACAGAATTTATATTTTGAATATAAATAATATCTCAAATATATAACATGACAAATAAATAGCTCAAACTGATTTGATCAATTAAGAAACTAATTGTGGCATTGTTGTCTGGGACACAATCAAACAAGACTCGTATATCCACACTTTCGAAGAGTGGGTACTAGGACTGATTTGATTCCAATCAAATAAAGTCTACGAATCTAGTTTATTGGGCAAAGTGCCTAAAACACTATTTACTTGGTAAAAGTTTTGGTAAAAGTGTAAATGCCACTGATCTGTTAGCCCTAGTTCATAGTGAAGCAAGTGGGCCCATGTCTAGCTAGACTAGATGTGGATATGAATATTTCGTGACCTATACGGATGTGGCATCGCGTTATGGTTATGTGTTTCTTTTGAAGAACACAAATCGGAAACTTTTAGTGTTTCGACACGAAATAGACTAACAGATCGGTTAAAGTATTAAACCGTCACGGTAAGACCGTAATGGAAAATACTTAAGCAATAAGTTTCTCGTATACTTGAAAGAGTATAATATTCTTTCAATGAGGACTCCTCCCGGAACACGTCAGTTTGACGGTGTATCCGAAATGAGAGACCGAATTTTGTTGGACATGATAAGGTTAATCATGAGTCGCTTTGAGCTACCATTTCCTTCAACGGATACGCTAAACAGTGTAGAACTTATTTTGAATAAGGTTCCATAAAATCTATTTGACAGATAACATATTAGATATGAACGGGAAAGAAACCGGGTTTCACATTCCTGAATATTTGGGTATGCTAGGCATACGTTTGGATGATACCAAACAAGAACCCAAATTGGATAAGTGCCAAATATAGGTTATCCTAGGGATACCATAAGTATTGTACTTATACAACTCACGAGAGAACAATTTAATTGTTGCTCACCATGCGGTTTTCCTAAGAGGAATACCGATATGCAGTGGTAAGTGGGAGGATAGTAAAACTCGATGAAAATCGGAGCAATACTATTCCAGGCGTCGAATCCTAAAGGAACACAAATAGTTCATCAAGGATGAAACTATTCCAATAATCTTCAAATACACAAGAACCACGTAGGTCGGAGAGAATCAGAAAACAACCTGGGGTATTGGTTTCTGATCTCACCTCATAAAGATGTCTATCTTATTGAGGTATACCAACTAACTACGAATGAGGAAGTGATACAAGGTATCGACTCCCTATTATGGCAAAGTGCCATGATATCCGAATTGGATTCCATGTAAATCAACTATGTTTAGACACTAGTTGATGTACCGTAAGGCATTGTGTCTATTGGTACTACATAAGTCTTCAAGAAGACATACATGGATGGCAACATACCACGTACTAAGCTAGGCTTGTAGCGAAAAGGTAGAGTTATCAACATTGTTTTGATTACGACGAAACCTTTTACCTGTTGCCACGGCAAATCCATTTCGACAATGCTTGCTAATGCTTCATGTTTCATTCATGAAATGTGGCAGCTGAATGCCAAAAACGCTTTCCTTAACGGAATCTTTTGGAGGATGTTTACAATATCCTGACGGTTTTGTCGAAACCTTAACAAGCAAACTAGGTTTGCAGGTTATTCGATCCATGTTTGGATTGAAGCAAGCATTAGGTTCTTGGAATTTTCGTTTTGATGTAATCATAATAGTTTATGATTTAATTCAAAATGAAAATAATTATTGTGTATATAAGGAGGTTAGTGGGAGCGCACTGATAGTGAATGTCCTGAGTAATGATGATATATCATTTCTTGGAAATGATATTCCCATAATATAATCGGTGAAAGCTTGGCTTTCATGATAACGACTATAAGTCGTAACATAGGTACTATACAATAGTATAACGGAACAGTGAGCTGGAAATCTTCCAAGCAAGATACTGTTACAGAATAAACAATAAATGCGGGTTATTGCTGCAGCTGAGGCAGCAATAGAAGCCATTTGGGTCGATAATAAATCTAATTAGATTAGATATAGTTCTGTTAGTAGCTGAGCTAGGCGTCAACACAAGCTAAAGAATTAATGGTCTCATCGATGATCCATATACTTATTTTGATATTCATCTGATTCGTTCGGATCATACATCGCGGCGATGTGATGATCGAATAAATCACATCAGATGATAATCATGTAAATCCGCTGATGAAAACCTTTTCTCAGCAGTTTGAGCCAACCGTACATGGTTCGGGTGTCAAGCACTTGAGTGACTGGCTATAGGCCAAGTGGGAGATTGTTAGACAATTTTGACCCATAGAGTCACTATTTGTACAGATCATGGTGTTGTTGTACAAATTAACTATGTGACAAAGGAGATTGCACTTTTATCATTTGTGATTAGATCACCTAGATATATAAATGATATGAGGTCCCTATGATTTGTTCCTGGACGGAGAATGATATGAGACAGTATCAGTCCACGTAGGATAAATCATTAAATATCCCAAGTCAGAGTATTATCAAGATTGGACATCGATAAATATGTAAAAGACTAGTATTACACTTGTGCACGTTGTTAGGGCACAACAGCATAGTTCTCATATATTTGGGTATAGGATACTCATGCAAGTGTAATAGGAGGTTGTGTTTTACCGATGGTACGGGAAACAGCTTCCTTCTGGATAGACCCCTGCGGAATCCCATTGGTAGTATGACTATGTGTATATGGGAGTCTGCAATCAGGGTAGGTGTATTTGGTCTTAACATGAGACTTGCACCGCTAATACTTGCGACAATCAATATACTTTGGTTGAGGTCATCCAGGGCTTTAACAGGTTCTGTGTACGCCATTCTGGGTATATTGAGAATCGTAGTGTGTTGGGTGTGATGTTATGACGGAAGTATCACTCCAGTCATATGGAGATGATGGTCACATAGGATACGGAACTCGTTCTCTTAAATGCTCGAGCTATCGGGATATTATGACTTGGTCATGCATATCCGATTATAGAGACTAGTTGCCAGACATCCGATATGTGCTTCGTACGGGGCAGACACAATTCCAGCCCCAGGCCTAGCACGTATCGGATACACAATACTACGGTATACTACGCTTGATATAGATCGCTTATTCATGTAAGCATGTTTCTGGAGAATTGGGTAGGCATGGCGCTTTGCTAGAGGCCAACCTTGTCTTG
Organism: Zanthoxylum bungeanum; assembly: GCA_019454045.1. Classification (NCBI taxonomy): domain Eukaryota; kingdom Viridiplantae; phylum Streptophyta; class Magnoliopsida; order Sapindales; family Rutaceae; genus Zanthoxylum; species Zanthoxylum bungeanum. Next base: position 109,120 of record SKCR01040431.1, read on the forward strand.
TAAATCGGTACAAACGTAGTACTAGGTACTTATGTGTTTGGATAGTCCGACGACCGTATTTACTGCCAACATATCCGGGGATCTCATGGGTCGCTTCTCGAAGATTCACCGATGATGTATGACTCGCACTTTATTAATCTGGGACTAATTATAGAGAGAGGAAATTAATCTGGGATTAATTACGGGGATATTTTATCTAGGATAAAATATTAATTAAAGGAGAGAGAACGATTAATTTGGAATTAATCAATAAAATAATATATTTGATATATTATGCGAAATTGGATTTCGACGCGGAATTAAAATTAAATTTTAATTCGGGCGAACGAATTAATTTAGAATTAATTCGTTAGCGACGTGAATAGTAATTTTGCTAGGCGTAATCGTTTAATTGCGTCGGGACGGAAAATTCGTTAATTTGGAATTAGCGAACCCGAGCCCGGGATTATTTGCGAGCGCATTCGAATTTCGAATTCGAGTGCGAAACGCAAGTTAATCGTGCGTCAATCGTTAGTCACATCAAGCGTCAAATCAAATGTCACTTTGAGTGATGTGACAACTTGTCACTTGATTTGAGTGATTGATGTGGTAGTTGAAAATCAATTATTTCTTTTTACTTTTTGACTTTTAATAAATGAAAGTGATTATGTATTTGTTTTGTTTTTAGAAAATCAAATAAATACATATATAATACATTTTCTTTTTATTTTTCTCTCTCTTACTTACGGTTTCTAGGAAACCTTTCTTCCCTCCATTTTCTCTTCTCTCTCTTTCACGGCTTGGAGCCGATTTCTTCTCTCCAATTTCGGTTTGACTGAACAAAGGGAAGAGAAGAAGTGCTAGTGCTAGCACACACTTGGTTATACAAAGTGATGGGAAACGAACACTTGAGCTTGGAATCAATTTTGTAGCTTCCATGGAGTCTCCAATGGCCGAATCTTGGAGGAGTTTCACACAGCCCAACCGAGCACCACAGCAGTTCAAGGAGGCCACTGCCGAGCTTCAACAAGGAGGAAGAAGTGGCTTGTTCTTCGCGTTGTAGGTTTCTATAATTAGTCCCAAAGAAAGTATAAGCCAAAGAAATACACATTATATACATGCAAAGCTTGAAGCATGGCGGAATCATACTTACAAAGCTTGTGATGAAAATGATGAAGAGAATCCTTGAGTCTTCAAGGTGGAAGTTTCGGCCAAGAGCAAGAGTGAGAGAAGCTTCAAGTCTTCTGTATTCCAAGCTCCAAGGTTGTTTCCCTATCACCTCCTTTGATCCCTCATTGTGCTAGCAAAAATGGAGAAGATGAAAACAATTTTTGCCCTTGTTTGAAGCTCACGGCGTGAGCAAGGAGAAGAAGAGGAAGAGTGCCTTTTCAATTTCTTTTTCTCTTTTGTTTGTTTCAAAAACCGTGAGAAAGAAAAAGAAAAAGCAATGATGAGATATCATTTTCCAAAAATGAATTTTTTATAAAAAAACCCTTCAAAAACCGTGAAAAGTTTTCCCTCCAAAAAAATCCATTAAATGGCCTCACCTACTTACATTGAGAATAGAGACAATGTATCATCCCATAAAGGTGACTAGATACATCCATCAACTAGTCGTGTCAAGTAATGAGACTTCGCGATGTGATTTGCGGGTCCCACTCGTTTCAAAATACGAATGTGTCCGCAAACACTTTCGGGCTCAATTTCGCTAATTCGAATTAACGAATTTCTGTCGCGACGAGAATTAAATAATTACGCCTAGCGGAATTACTATTCAGATCGCTAACGAATTAATTCTAAATTAATTCGTTTGCCCGAATTAAAATCTGATTTTAATTCTGCGTCGAAATCTAATTTCGTTTAATATATCGAATATATTATTTTATCGATTAATTCCAAATTAATCGTTCTCTCTCCTAATAAGGCATTTTATCCAAGATAAAGTTTCTCCGCAATTAATCCAAGATTAATAAAGTTCGAATCAAACATAATAGGTGAATCTTCAGGAAGCGACCCAAGAGATCTCCGGATATGTTGGCAGTAAATACGGTCGTTGGATAATCCAAACACGTACGTACCTCGTACTACGTTTTTACCGATTTACAAGACAAGGTTGGCTTCTAGCAAAGCGCCATGCCTACCCAATTCTCCAGAAATATTCTTACTGGAATATTAGATCTTTATCAATCGTAGTATACCGTAGTATCGCGTACATCGATCCAGTATCGGACGATCACATGTTAGGCCTGGGGCTGGAAATGTGTCTGCCCCGTACGAAACATATATCGGACATCAAACAACTAGTCTCTTTAAATCGGACAATCCTGACCTGGTCATATTGTCCCGACGGTTGCAACCTTTTATAGAGTACTAGTTATGTATCCTGCGTGATCATCATCTCCATATGTCTGAAGTGATACTTCCATCTTGACATCACATCCAGTACACAACGATTCTCGATAAACCCAGAAGAGGCGTACACAGAACCGGTTAAAGCCCCGAACCACCACAACCAAAGTTTACCGATTGTCGCAAGTACTAGCGATGCAGTCTCAGGTTAAGACCATATACACCTACCCTGATGCGGCCTCCCATAGACACGCAGACATACTACCAATGGGATTTCCTGGGGTCTGTCCAGAGCGAAGCTGTTTTCCGTACCATCGGCAAACACAACCTCCTATTGCACTTGCATAAGTATCCAATACTTAAATATATGAGAACTATGCCATTGTGCCATCACAACTCGCATAAGTGCAATACTAGTCTATTCCGCATTATCGATGTCCGATCTCGATAATACTCCGACTAGGGATATTTAATGATTAAACCTTTTATATTGATACTGTCTCATATCATCTCAATACGGAACTAATCATATGGACTTTTGCCATTATATATCAAAGTAAATAATTTACAAAACGGCAAAAGGCAATTTCATTATCACATAGTTGATTTTGTACAATAATACAATATCATTTACAAAACAGTGACGCTATGGGTCATAATGTCTAACAATCTCCCACTTGGCCTATAGCCAGTCACTCAAGCATCTAATACCTGAACTATGTATATGTCGTTCAAACACATCCTGAAGAAAAGCCTTCGTCAGCGGATCTGCAATGTTGTCATCCGATGCGACCTTCTCGACTTTTACATCGCCACGATGTATAATCTCCCGAATCAGATGGTAACGCCAAAGAACATGCTTGGATCGTTGATGAGACCTTGGTTCCTTAGCTTGTGCTATAGCCCGTTATTGTCACAATACAATGGTACGGGCTCAGCTGCTAACGGAACTACTCCTAATCCGATTAGGAATTTTCGGATCCAAACTGCCTCCTTTGCTGCTTCTGACGCAGCAATATACTCCGCTTCTGTTGTTGAATCGGCAACAGTATCCTGCTTGGAAGATTTCCAGCTCACTGCTCCGTTATTCAAACAAATAATGTACCCCGATTGCGACTTGAAGTCGTCCTTGTCGGTTGGAAACTTGCATCGGTGTACCCAGACACCTCAAGTTCTCCACCTCCATAAATTAAGAAAGCATCCTTAGTTCGTCTAAGATACTTAAGGATATTCTTAACTGCCATCCAGTGACCTTCACCTGGATTGGCCTGAAAGCGACTGCACATGCTCAAAGCATATGACACATCAGGTCGCGTACATATCATGGCATACATGATCGATCCGACTGCCGAGGCGAACGGTATCCGACTCATGTTATCTCTCTCTTCTTTAGTCTTAGGACACATGTCTTTAGACAGAAGGATACCACGCGACATTGGCATCAATCCCTTCTTGGATTGATCAATGTTGAATCGCTTCAACACTTTGTCAATATATGTACTCTGGGAGAGTCCAAGCAGCTTTCTAGATCTATCCCGGTAGATCTTTTTCCCAAATAAAGGCTGCTTCTCCCAGATCTTTCATGGAGAATTTTAATGAAAGCCAAGCTTTCACCGACGTTAGCATAGGAATGTCATTGCCTATAAGCAATACGTCATTGACATTAAGGACAATAAAAGTCAGTGCTCTCCCACTAACCTTCTTGTATACACAAGGGTCATCATCGTTTTGTACGAAATCATATTCTTTTATGATCTCATCAAAACGCTGATTCCATGACCGTGATGCTTGCTTCAATCCATAAATGGATCGATTTAACTTACAAACCTTGTTTGCAAGTCTAGGTACGATAAAAACCGTCAGGTTGTTGCATATAAACATCCTCCAAAAGGTTTCCGTTAAGGAAAGCAGTTTTAACGTCCATCTGCCATATCTCGTAATCGAAATATGCAGCTATTGCAAGCATTATCCGAATGGATTTAATCATGGCAACGGGTGAGAAAGTTTCGTCATAATCAATACCATATTGTTGACGATACCCCTTTGCTACAAGCCTAGCTTTGTACGTTTGAACGTTGCCATCCATGTCGGTCTTCTTCTTGAAGATCCATCTGCATCCAATAGGCATTATGCCTTCTGGTGCATCAACCAGTGTCCAAACTTGGTTGGCGTACATGGAATCCATCTCGGACTTCATGGCTCTTGCCATAAAACGGAATCAATATTCTGTATTGCTTCCTCATACGTAGTCGGTTCATTATCCTCAATAAGATTAATATCTACATGAGGCGAGATCAGGAATCCATACCTCTCAGGTATCGTCCTGACTCTCTCCGACTACCAGTCCTTGTGTATATGAAGATTGTAGTACAGACTCATCCTGGATGGTCTGTTTATGTTCCGTCGTTGATTCATTGCCAGGAACAGTATCACTACGATTTTCATCGAGCTCCACTCCACTTACACTGCATCGAATTCCTCTCATGCATGTTAGCTATGTTCCTGATAGAAGTAATTCCGGTCCTTAGGATATCCAAGGCATATCTGATAGGATTAGTCATGAGAGGAAAATATTATGTCTTGTGCATATGATTAAATCTTACTTTGGGATTATTAGAGATTGGAATAATTTGGATGTACTGACTTTGGCATGATTATATAGGTTCTCATGATAGAGAACAGTTTATATCTAGAAGATGAATAATTGTAGTTATACTGCTTGTCAACATCCTAGGTTCAAACACATCATATGGAACCTGTCCATATCTCATATGGAAGTACGATTTGACGGAACCTTATTCAAAATAAGTACTGCACGGTTAATGCGTATCCCCAGAAGGATATAGGTAGCTCAGTGCGACTCATCATGGACCTTACCATGTCTAACAAGGTACGGTTTCTCCGTTCAGACAGACCGTTTAATTGCGGTGTTCCAGGAGGAGTCCACTGTGAAAGAATACCATTTTCTTTCAAGTAATCTTGAAACTCATAACTTAAGTATTCGCCACCACGGTCCGACCGCAATGTCTTAATACTCTTGCCTGTGTTGTTTTCTACTTCGTGTCGAAACTCTTTGAATTTCTCAAAAGTTTCCGACTTGTGTCTCATTAGATACACATAACCATAACGAAATGCATCATCCGTAAAGGTTACGAAGTAATGATATCCACCTCTAGCCTGGCTAGACATGGGCCGACATACGTCGCTATGAACGAGGGCTAACAGTTCTTGGCACGTTCACCTTTACCACTAAAAGGTGATTTAGGCATTTGCCTAAAAGACAAGATTCGCAGACATCATATGAATTAAGATCAAATCCGTCCAAGTACCCACTCTTCGAAAGTGTGGATATGCGAGTCTTGTTAATGTGTCCTAGACGACAATGCCACATGTAAGCTTCATCTTTTAGATTACTCTTTTTGAGCCTTTTGTTTGTTATTTTATGTTTAGGAGATTCATTTATATTCAAAATATAAAGGCCATTATTTGCAACAACAGTGCAAATTTCTGCATCATTTTTATATAAATAACACCCAGTGTTTCTAAATACAAAAGTGTACCCATACTGGGTTAACAAAGATACAGATATGATATTCCTAGTCAAACTAGGTATATAATAACAGTTCAAAAGTTTAAGCACATGCCCCGAGGGCAATTCCAAAACAAAAGTCCCTACAGCCAAAACAGCAAACTGGAGTTCCGTTTCCGACTCATAGATCAATCTCCCCTGAAGCCAGCATCCTGCTATTCTGCAGATCCTGCAAATCAGTACATATATGAGCAGCACAACCAGAATCAAAAATCCAATTTTTAAAACTAGAAGTAGTCATATTTATCTCAATAACAAACATACCAGAGGCTAGTGCCTTGCCTGCCTTGATATCCTCCCTGTGTCCCTTGCCCATTCGGAAGTCACGTTTCCAGTGACCCTTCTTACCGCAGTTGAGGCAGACATCTTGAGACTTGTCCATTGGCTTCCCAGAAGCTTTTGTCAACTTGCCTTTACCCTTTTTCTTATGTTTCTTCTTCTCACCCCTCCAGTAGCTTTGGGCCCAGCCCTTGGCCTTTGAGAGGTCGATGCATAGGCGCCTCGCGCTTGCCCCCTTTTTGGAGTTCTTTTTCAGACTCCTTCAAGATGGATAACAGCTCTCCAAGAGAGTCATCTGTGTCCATCAACTTGTATGTTTGATTATGATTGTTTCCAAGAATCAGGAAGTGACTGTAAGATCAAATCTACGGTCAGCTCAGCCTCCAAGACTATTCCCATATTGGCCAACTCATCAATATCGGCGATCATTTGAGCCCCATGGGCCTCAACTGATGCGCCTTCAGTCATTCGGGCGCGGAAGAGTTTCTTCACCAACTCGTACCTTTCCATGCGCTTGTTTGTGCGGTGGAGATCTCTCAGTCTAGCCATCATGTTATAAGGATCCAAGTCCTTATTCTGGCGACGAAAGTGCTGAGTCATCGAAGCTAACATAACAGCCTGAGCAGTGTCACAATCATCGCTGTGAGTTTTCCATAACTCCAGCTCAAGTGGGTCAGTGGGCTTAGGCGGGAGAGGTATCTGTATAGTATACAGCATCCTCTCAGCCCCAAGGACTATCCTTAGGTTCATTTCCCAATCAGCGAAGTTTGTGCCCTTGAAGACATTGTCACCCATGATGATGTCTCGGACATTTCCCTTGCTTGCCATCTCAACTACGATAGTCCAACTATCTAGTTAACGATAAAATGGGTACAGTCAAACTGTCAAAAAAAAAATAACAATGTATTAGTCCAACTAATTTTAATAAATAGACGAAATAAATTGAAAGACGCATAAGGCTTAGTATCTGAACGAAATCGCAAATTCAATACTAGCCTCCCACTATTTTTATCAAGTCTCTAACCCTCTGTAGAGAACTCGGGAAATCCTATTTCCTAGTGGGCTAGGATCCCGTTAAATAACACACAATCTTGACTTTGGCCAACAAATTGTATGCTTTTTAACTAGGTAGATCTCAAAGATCAATTGGATCCAATCCAATTCCTAGATCCGGTTAGGTGGACATCCAAGTCCAAAACATATGTATATTTACTTATGCCAATGTATCTAATACATTTTCCTAACCATATCCTCCGAATCATCTAGGCCTTGGCTTGGCACAACAAACCTAATGATTCCGGTTAAGCGGGACCCATTGACAAGGAAAGTTTCGTAATCAATGTCGTTGGACAAGAAGTAATCTTGACTTTGGCCAACAAATCACAACTTGGACAAGACACCGATGTGGAACAAAACTCTCATGATTCAAGTACATCCTCAATTGACAAAGGTCTTGACTTTGGCCAACAAACCAATGCCAATTTTGGATCTTGAACAAGAATCATTCAAGGGAAGGATAATCGCTTAATATCAATTGAGGGATTTTTGCGTAATTGGCAACCAATTATTATCTTTGTTAGGTCTCATCATCATACACCCTTAAGCATGCTTCTAAAACATCATAAAGTGCATAAAGTAAATTAATAGTGATATACGGATGGATATATAAAAACAACTTGTTCCTAGAACAAATCACTCCCTTCCTCTCCCCGCTAGCAATATTCTACTTCTACCCAATTACATAATACAATAAGAGAAACCTCATATACATTGAGGGGAATTAGGTAGGAGAGAAGAGAATACAAAGAGATAAAAGAGATAAGGCTGGACACGCAGGTCCAATTTATAAATTCTAAATTTACAATAATTTCTAAAATTACCCTTTCCCTTCTAATATCCATCCGATATACACTATTCATTCATCACATACATAATATTCAATCAAGACATGCTATACAACCAATCAAATCCAATTAATTAGTCTTTGTTTAAGTGATCATCCAATGTTCAAACAATGGTTTGATTTTGCGCGAGTCCAACTCGTTTGAGAATAAGTACATAAGGTACGAATTCACGAATTATATCGAACTACCCGTTAAATCCAATTTAAGTCGTATTCAATACTAATTCAATTTATTTAATTCCAAATTAAATGTTTACACTTTTAATGTGCTTTATTTAAAGACTTAGATTCTAAATCTAATTCTAATTGGGTCTCCAAGCCCAACCAACATCCATTGTTTGTTTAATTAAAGTCCGATGGGCTTTCAATTGATTTATCAAGGCTTGGGCTTTGGTCAATGTGGGTCAAACCCAATTACCAAGCCCAAATAAGGAATCACCCTTAAATGCCATAAAATCAATTCAAGCCCATAAGGCCCAATTAAACATTAAAGCCCATTTAATTAAATTTTAATATTCCAAATTTTAAAATTCAATTAATTAAAGTGTAAATCCATGATTAATTCATTAAACCAAAATATTTCAAAAACACCAATTTAATTTATTAGTCATCACTTGTTCAAAACACATGTCCAACATTTATTTGAACAAAAATCAAGTCCTTTAACATGTCATGTTGTATTCGGCCAAGAGGGATTTTGCGGTTCGATTTGTTTTTCAATCCAATTGAATCACTAATTTATTACCCGTTTATTTTTAAGTCATCAAATGAACTTGTACACAAAAATTCCAATTCAGTGCAAGGACTTCCATTTTCGGTCAAGCAACAATTTTGGGGAAAAATTATCCAATGCATTTTTCTCAAAATTGATCATGTATTACATCATATATCATACATATAATCATGCTTAAGTCATCTAATAAACTTGTGCATGAAAAATTCCAAACCAGTGGAAGGACCTCCACATTCGGCCAAGACACCATTTTGGGGAAAAATCATCCAATGCATTTTTCTCAAAATTGATCATGTATTATATCATATAACATACATATAAGCATACTTTAGCATCAAATTTCACAAGAACATGCTTCAATCAATTTCCCCAAATTAACCCTAATGTATTTCATGCTTAAACATGGCTCTGATACCATTGTAGGTTTCTATAATTAGTCCCAAAGAAAGTATAAGCCAAAGAAATACACATTATATACATGCAAAGCTTGAAGCATGGCGGAATCATACTTACAAAGCTTGTGACGAAAATGATGAAGAGAATCCTTGAGTCTTCAAGGTGGAAGTTTCGACCAAGAGCAAGAGTGAGAGAAGCTTCAAGTCTTCTTGTATTCCAAGCTCCAAGGTTGTTTCCCTATCACCTCCTTTGATCCCTCATTGTGCTAGCAAAAATGGAGAAGATGAAAACAATTTTCTGCCCTTGTTTGAAGCTCACGGCGTGAGCAAGGAGAAGAAGAGGAGAGTGCATTTTTCAATTTTCTTTTCTCTTTTTGTTTGTTTCAAAACCGTGAGAAAGAAAAAGAAAAAGCAATGATGAGATATCATTTTCCAAAATGAATTTTTTATTAAAAAACCCTTCAAAAACCGTGAAAGGTTTTCCCTCCAAAAAAATCCATTAAATGGCCTCACCTACTTACATTGAGAATAGAGACAATGTATCATCCCATAAAGGTGACTAGATACATCCATCAACTGGTCGTGTCAAGTAATGAGACTTCGCGATGTGATTTGCGGGTCCCACCTTTTCAAAATACGAATGTGTCCGCAAACACTTTCGGGCTCAATTTCGCTAATTCCGATTAACGAATTTCCGTCGCGACGAGAATTAAATAATTACGCCTAGCGGAATTACTATTCAGATCGCTAACGAATTAATTCTAAATTAATTCGTTTGCCCGAATTAAAATCCGATTTTAATTCCGCGTCGAAATCTAATTTCGTTTAATATATCGAATATATTATTTTATCGATTAATTCCAAATAATCGTTCTCCTCTCCTAATAAGGCATTTTATCCAAGATAAAGTTTCTCCGCAATTAATCCAAGATTATAAAGTTCGAATCAAACATCATAGGTGAATCTTCAGGAAGCGACCCAAGATCTCCGGATATGTTGGCAGTAAATACGGTCGTTGGATAATCCAAACACGTACGTACCTCGTACTACGTTTTTACCGATTTACAAGACAAGGTTGGCTTCTAGCAAAGCGCCATGCCTACCCAATTCTCCAGAAATATTCTTACTGGAATATTAGATCTTTATCAAGCGTAGTATACCGTAGTATCGCGTACATCGATCCAGTATCGGACGATCACATGTTAGGCCTGGGGCTGGAAATGTGTCTGCCCCGTACGAAACATATATCGGACATCAAAACTAGTCTCTTTAAATCGGACAATCCTGACCTGGTCATATGTCCCGACGGTTGCAACCTTTTATAGAGTACTAGTTCTGTATCCTGCGTGATCATCATCTCCATATGTCTGAAGTGATACTTCCATCTTGACATCACATCCAGTACACTACGATTCTCGATAAACCCAGAAGAGGCGTACACAAACCGTTAAAGCCCCGAACCACCACAACCAAAGTTTACCGATTGTCGCAAGTACTAGCGATGCAAGTCTCAGGTTAAGACCATATACACCTACCCTGATGCGCCTCCCATAGACACGCAGACATACTACCAATGGGATTCCGCGGGGTCTGTCCAGAGCGAAGCTGTTTTCCGTACCACGGCAAAACACAACCTCCTATCGCACTTGCATAAGTATCCAATACTTAAATATATGAGAACTATGCCGTTGTGCCATCACAACTCGCACAGGGCAATACTAGTCTATTCCGCATTATCGATGTCCGATCTCGATAATACTCCGACTAGGGATATTTAATGATTAAACCTTTTATATTGATACTGTCTCATATCATCTCAATACGGAACTAATCATATGGACTTTTTCCATTTATATATCAAAGTAAATAATTTACAAAACGGCAAAAGGCAATTTCATTATCACATAGTTGATTTTGTACAATAATACAATATCATTTACAAAACAGTGACGCTATGGGTCATAATGTCTACAACGCGTTGCAAGATTCGGTCAATGTGAGTATGTTTCCGCCATTCTCCTTTGATGTATTCATGCGTTTTGTGCTTTATTTGATGAATCTTGGGACCTAATTAGTTAGCAACAATGGTATCTTGAGCTTTTATCAAGCATGAAAAAGTTATGGTTTGAAATTGGGTAAAATCAATTGAAGCATGATTTGGTTAAATTGATTGATTAAGTATGCTTGTATGTTGATTAATTGAAGTTGTGCATGATTAATTTCATGAAATCGGATTGGATCCATTTTTCCCCAAATTTTTGGGCATGGCCGAAAATTGTAAGCCCTAATATCTTGGTGATTTTTTGTTTTTTGATCATTGGATGACTTAAAACAAGTGGGTAATGTTAATTTGAGGTTTAATTGGATTGAATTTTGATTTGGAACAATTTTCCCCAAATTGGAGGCTTGGCCGAAACTTGAGGATTTTTGAAATTCATTGTGCTTTTTGTTTTTGATTCATTGGATGAGTTGAATTGATTTGGGAAATGATTATTGTGATTCAATTGGATTGAAACCGAATCAAATTGGAAAAAACCCCTAATTGCCGAGACTTTAAGCATGTAAATTGGGTTTGATTTTGATTGAATTGTGTTGGACACTATTTGATGTAGAAGTGCATGATTAATTAGGCTAATTGATGTTTTAGAAATGTTAATGGGTAATTAATTGTGTATTACACTTAGGTTATTAATATATAGAATTTGGAATTTTACAAAGTTAATTAATTGGGCTTAAAATTGGATTTGGGCCTTATAGGTTGTAATTGGGCTTTTGCGCTCTGTTGTACAAAGATCGGTTTAGGCAAAATTGGTTGGATCCAATTAGGCCCAAAACCGAATCCATAAAGTCCAATTATGACTTAATGGACCTTAATTATTTAATTTGGCCTAATGGCCAAAATTGATTTCTGGGCTTTGGGGTAAATCCCAGATTGGACTTTGGTTATCGGTTTGACCCGAGTTGACCAAAAGTCCACGCCTTAAAGAAATTAATTAAAAGCCCATTGGACTTTAATTAAATAAACATTAGATGTTAATCGGGCTTTGAGACCCGTAACGATTGAATTTGGAATTTAAATCGTAAAGGTTCGTTAATAAAAGTGTAATATTTAATTTGGAATTAAATAGTGAGTTAGTATTAAATACATATTAAATGGATTTAATGATGTAGTTAATTTAATTCAAGAATTCGTACTTTAAGTACTTATTCGCAAAACGAGTTGACTCGAGCAAAATCAAATCATTGTTTGAACATTGGATGATCACTAATTATCAGATTAATTAATTGGATTAGATTGATTGATAACATGCTTCTGTGAATACATGGTGCGATGCATGAATAATGTATATCAGATGGATATTAGATGGGTGGGGTAATTTTAGAAATTGTAATAAATTTGATTTATTAATTGGACCTGCGTGTTCAGCCTTATCACCTCTATACTCTTTGTATTCTCTTCTCACCCATGCCTCTCAATGTAAATGAGGTTTCTTTAGAAGTGTAGTGTAAGGGTAGAAGAAATAGTTGTGCTAGCTGGAGAGAGAAACGAGATTTGATCTAGGATCAATGTAAAGTATCCATCCGATATCATTATTATTTATCATATGCTTTTATTATGTGTTTAGAATGCATGTTTAAGGGTGTATGATGATGAGACCTTAACAAAGATAATAAATTGGTTGCCAATTTGCACGCGAAAAACCCTCAAATAATATTAAACGTCTTTCCTTCCATTGAGTGATTCTCACTTAAGATCCGAGACGACATTGGTTTGTTGGCCAAAGTCAAGCCTTTGTCTGTCGAAGATGTGTTTGAATCACGAAGGCTTTGTTCCATATCAGTGTCTTGTCCAAGTTGTGGTTTGTTGGCCAAAGTCAAGACCACTTCTTGTCCATCGACATTGATTACGAAGCTTTCCATGGTCAATGGTAAGACCGTAAGGGAAAATACTAAGCAATAAGTTTCTCGTATACTGAAAGAGTATAATATTCTTTCAATGAGGACTCATCTCGGAACACATCAGTTTGACGGTGTATCTGAACGAGAGACCGAATTTTGTTGGACATGATAAGGTAATCACGAGTCGCTCTGAGCTACCATTTCCTTCAACGGATACGCTAAACAGTGCAGAACTTATTTTGAATAAGGTTCCATAAAATCTATTTGACAGATAACATATTAGATATGAACGGGAAAGAAACCGGGGTTTCACATTCCTGAATATTTGGGTATGCTAGGCATACGTTTGGATGATACCAAACAATAACCCAAATTGGATAAGTGCCAAATGTAGGTTATCCTAGGGATACCATAAGTATTGTACTTATACAACTCACGAGAGAATAATTTTAATTGTTGCTCACCATGCGGTTTTCCTAAGAGGAATACCGATATGCAGTGGTAAGTGGGAGGATAGTAAAACTCGATGAAAATCGGAGCAAAGCAATACTATTCCAGGCGTCGAATCCTAATGGAACACAAATAGTTCATCAATGATGAAACTATTCCAATAATCTTCGAATACACAAGAACCATGTAGGTCGGAGAGAATCAAAAAACAACCTGGGGTATGGGTTTCTGATCTCACCTCATAAAGATGTCTATCTATTGAGGTATACCAACTGACTACGAATGAGGAAGTGATACAAGGTATCGACTCCCTATTATGGAAAAATGCCATGATATCCGAATTGGATTCCATGTAAATCAACTATGTTAGACATAGTTGATGTACCGCAAGGCATTGTGCCTATTGGTACCATATAAGTCTTTAAGGAAGACATACATGGATGGCAACATACCAACGTACTAAGCTAGGCTTGTAGAGAAAAGGTAGAGTTATCAACATTGTGTTGATTACGACGAAACCTTTACCTGTTGCCACGGCAAATCCATTTCGACAATGCTTGCTAATGCTGCATGTTTCATTCATGAAATGTGGCAGCTGAATGCCAAAACTGCTTTCCTTAACGGAATCTTTTGGAGGATGTTTACAACATCCTGACGGTTTTGTCGAACCATAACAAGCAAACTAGGTTTGCAGGTTATTTG